>BQMF02000132.1:600000-898126 GCA_027922465.2 Turritopsis dohrnii | reverse complement strand
TCATCAATTCGCTTTTGTCATTTAATTCTTTTCAAGTTGCGGACCGATTGAACTGAATCTCCGTGTAATCATCTGCTAGATTAGAGAGAAATTAGAGACTGTAGAGACATTCTTTGCGCGAAAACGATGATGCGTAACTAGCTCATATCGCACCTACTCTTTTTGCCACTAAAAGATAAACATACTTATTGTGTTTATATAGAGAATCAAATGCAATCAAGAGAAGACAACATGGGTAAAATCTTTATATCGTTATATTTTTTTCTTTTATATTCGTTACTTTCTTTTTTAATTTGATGAAAAGTCCAACTTATTTCTGTTTTTTTTTCAAAAACACGACCAAAAATGTTTTTAGTAATAACGAAAAACCAACTAGAACAACTAGAGCGTATTTAGAGTGGTGTACTTCACACCAGTGAAATTCTGTATGGTGACATTTGTTTTCTGAGAAAAATAATACATGAAAAATGAAAAATTTTCGTGTGTATTCAAAAATCGACATATCAGCCCCTCGCTACGGGGGCAATTACCATCTTTATTGCCTTGATTATCATAAGACTTATTTTCCCTTCCGCAATTTCAAATACAGATCTTTTTTGTCGTCTTATTGTGTGTGCCATTATTATGATTCGTCGTGAAGACAACGGAAGCAAATCTGTCGTACTTCACACTCATGCTTTAAAGTTCATAATAGTTACAGTTGATGCAGCATGTGATTTGAAGAAGAATATGTGGAAACGTAAAAATATTAGGACCAGGCTATTTCTGTCTCATTTTTGCTCGAGTGGAAACCAAGCTTTAAGCCGCATTCACATTTAAGTAAATTTTACTCTTACGGACCAAAATCCATTAAAGGAGAACGGAGGTCAAAAATTTTTTTTTCAGAAATCTTTGCTAAGACACAAAAGAAATCATGAAATAACATTAAAACTTCCCAAAATGTATGAAAAATACGTAAAAAGAACTAATTTCTTTCTTTCGGTCGCCACCATTTGCATTTATGAAATGACGTCACCAGGCTTAGATGAATTTATTTAAGCTCAGTATGAGTAAACGTTTACAATGAGCAGCTCTGAAGAGGAAGCTGAAGATCTTTCAAATATTAGCGACGAAGACTTAGATTTCAGTGGTAATGACGGCAGACATTCCAACCCTAGAGAATCTGATATCGGGAGTTTTGCTAAGTTTAGTGACTACCCGAGAGCCAACCATGGTTGGGGTGGAGGTGGGAATTTTGGATTATATCTTTGTCTAAAACACCGGAAAACGCCATTTTGAAGAATAATTTTGAGATTTAAACTAGTCAGCGATGAGCACCACTAGACTGCCGCCGTTAACCATTTCATTGAACTTTTAGAATTCTTCAAAATTTTCCTTTCAATTTTGCTTTCGGATGCTTTTTTATTTTATTTTGTTATCATTTTGTGTCAGAAAACATTAAAGGAACCCTAAAAACGAGGTTGGTTTACATACGCTATCTTTTACTATAATGCCGGCACCGACTAAACAGCAAGCAATTTGTAGCAGGTGCTTCCTTGTCGCTTTGTTTACAGCACTATAGTGGAGTGATATGGTGAACTGCGAGCTTGCCATTAAAATTTGCACACTTTGAAATATTGTGCCCTATTTATATCCTGATATCGGGAGATCATGTGGCTCATCGGGAGATCGGGATTGGCATCTTGAGATCGGGAGTCTCCCGCTCATATCGGGAGAGTTGGAATGTATGTGACGGATACACTTGTGAGCCAGAATATTCCAAGGAAGAACTAATAAAACTTGGTATTGAAGCAGTTGACTCTGATGATTCAGCGAAGAAAATAGTGAGGAGGATGAAATGGACACCAGCCGACTGGAAAATTTACATTGGTGCACATATGGAAACTGTGGCATAATGCCGTCTTTGGTTGAATCGAAGTGCTGTAAAGAATATAGTGAATTGCTGGCTTCGAAGTTGGAGAAAGTTAAGTGCATAAGTGAACACGAGGAGTTTGTTTGTTTAAATAAAATTGTTTTGAGCACAGCATTCATTTAGTATCGGAGATACCAAAAAAAAAATCAAGCTTGTCAAGGAAATAAGTAACAAGTGCGTTGTTTACCTTCCTATCTTATTTTGATTTTATTAAATTATATTGAATATTTTTTTCGTAGTTCACATGCACGTGGTCGTTTATATTTACAACAAGGTTTTTTTTCTAAATAAAGAGTTGCAACTAATTAATTATTCATGAAGGAGTTTTGTAGCAAAAAGTGTTCTCCTTCATTGTAACAGATTATGCTCATTTTTGCTTTTCTAGGCAATTTCGATTTGTGGCTCATAAACAATATTCTGCGTGGAGTCATTATTCTGGATGGAAGTGGTCTTCACAAACTCGTTTGTCGCCAGTAAATGTGAACGAGTCTACAGTGCAACCAGTGCCGATGTTATGAAGCCATCTAGCTGCACGTCTTTTTTCTTCTTCGCTATTTGGCTTTGATTCAATGTAAAGGCCTTTTTTATCCTGATGCATTTGCACACCCATACGCAATGCAGGTCGGCATGTCTATAAGAATGCAAAGACACGATGGAGAGCGACCTTTTTACTTTTTTCTCATTAATTATTCATAACTACAATCATACTAATCATAAAAAGAAAATTTATTTACCAAAGGAGAAAGAAAAAAAATAAACTTGTGTGAACTTAGCTACAAAACTTATTTTATTAATTTCATCTTGCTGAAATTTAAGTAGAGTTAATTAAGAGTTAAGCCTCTCAAGTGATTTTTTCAAATGTCTTTTAATTTCTTTATACCAATCAATATGCAATGTGAGGATACACGGAATCGTTGTGCACAACACTTTCAGCAGAAAAACACTCAGAAAGTAAGAAAAAACCTATAAGAAGCATCACTTACCTAAGTTCTTTGAATCACCATGTAATTACCACAAAATTGAAAAAAGAATAAAAAGAAAACGTAACAAATATCGATTAAATCGGATGTCAAAAGTTACTCCCAGCGCAGTGACTCAATAATCTATACTAATACGAGCAATAATGATAAGCCTGGTTACGTCACGATAAGTGATAATCATACGGCAACGAGTAAAAAAATCTGAGCAATGGCGTCCCTTCCAAGCTTATTTTTGGGCAAAATATAATTATTTGGAAGAAAAAAACTTTACCAGTGACTTTGTGATAATAAAAGGCAACAATTTCAAATAAAAAAATTTTTGACCTCCGTTCTCCTTTAAGGATCCGTAAGCTTCTTACGTTAAGTAAAATTTACTTTAATGTGAGCACACATACTTACTTAAGCCGTAAAGTCTACTTTAGGCCTACTAAGACGTTAAGTATGGTTTTCAAAAGATCAAAACTTTTTCATCTTTTGAAAATGTACTTAAGAATACGTAAGGAAAAGAAGAAGAAAACAAGATTCGCAAAAATGCGACTATATATTTCCCCAAAGTTGCGAAATGTTTGCCAATTATTGTGTGTACATTGATAACCATGAGAAAAATGTTTGATGAAACAATTACAGTATAACTACCATCTACCTGATGCACAGATAAAAATGTGGTCCTTACTAATTATAATGAAATGAAGATGTTCATGGTTAAATGATAAGGTTTGTTATATAATTTTTGCTGAGGAGTTACAAGTAAGAGGTTACTATGGGCACTTAGCTAAAGTTATATGACCTAAATGCGACTAATATTTCCCATTACACAACTGCATCTTCTTTTCAATGTGTCAGAGAATTTCATCATAACAAATGTATGATCTTTATTGTTGCATCCTTTATACCGTAAACAATGTAAAACAGAACACTTTTTTTTGTAACTCAGATAAAATCTTACAACATAATACAATCAAATTTGTATACAGGTGGTTTTACTGTACAAAAGAAAAAAAATGTTAAACCTAATTTTAATAGCTACAGTGGAATTGTAAATAAAATGTAAATAAAATTCTCAATAATGAAACTTCTCGATATTCTGTTACGTAGCATTTCAAATTAGGACCGAAGAGTTATTTTCAAAAAAGAGATGGGCTTAAAATGACAATTTATAAAACCAAATTCAAGTATCAGAATAAACATCTCTGTTCAAAACAATGTGTTCACACTCATTGTTTATGTGATAAAATGACTTTCGTAAATCTAAAATGGAAAAATACAACAGATTTTCGTAGTGAAAATACACATCCATAACCAAACCACTACACAGAAGTTTGTGTTCTGACTTGATTCAATTTACAGACTGTCTGTCATGTTGGATTGTGTTTTGATTTACGTTTGTTGTTCGTAAAAATTGTCAGTATTATATATGACATTTTGAAAAATAAAATATAATATACAGCATCAAAACAGTACACATGACCGTAGACTTCATTCATAGTAAACTATGTTTTTGTTGTTGGATTAAACAACTACCCCCAAGTGCACTCCACCAGATTCTTTCAAGTTATTATGTGTCTCAATCCTCTGTGTATACGTAAATGGTTTTCTGAACTTTATATTTTATACATGACATCACATATTTACTCGCTGTAATTAACGTAACTGGTTAAACTGGTGGTTGATCTCCACGTGAAAAGGGTTTCCTTCTTTATTAGGCTGTACATCATCGTGCTTTCAGTTCAGTTGGGCTACATTACATCATGATGATACTAAATAAATCTTCAGCCTAGTTATTGAGAATGAATTTTCACCTTTGCACTGGAATCACAATATCACCAATATCATCATAAACACAGTATTGTTATTGATTGCTATCAACACAAAAACAAAACATATCAATGTTTCTTTTTTTTGTTGTTGTTTTTTACACGTTCATTCAAAGGTTTTTACAACTTTTAAGAAATAAAACGATTTATTTCCATCATTTAACGTTTAATCTATTGAATCATTAAAGCTAGCAGCAGAAAACATCTTCAAAATTCCATCTGCACTGACACTGACTGAAAAGATGGCGTACTGCGGTACTGAAGACTAGCCTCTAATCTTATCTACCTTAGCTAGACGAGAGTTCAATACTGAACTGCGGCTATAAAAGTGAACGAAGAGAAGAGGAGAAGGAGAAGGAAATGCCGATTTTAACATATATTTCGCCCTACGGGGAAATATATAATTACGTCATAGCGTTCGAATCGACAAAATTTGTTCGAAATTTTTGAAAACGTTCCATTTTCTAATGATACTTTTGTGTGGAAGTTATTTATTTCAGTTCAAATTCAAAAATGGCGGTCAATGAAGAGGAGTTGGCGCTTTTTGTCCAAAATTATCCTGTTCTCTGTGACAAAAGACACAAAGAATTTCATAGGAAGGATGTAAAAATCAAATGCATGGGAATATGTTTAAACTAAATTAGTTTAAACATTTTTTTCTTACTCAAAAAAAGAAAGCCTATCATGTTTTTTCGCCATCAAAAATATTGTTTTGTATGCCCCAAGGTCACTTCGACATTGATTTAATTTTTTAACCCAGGTTCTTTTATTTTGTCTCCGCAACGTCTTTTGTTTATAGCAGCCATCTTGAAAAAGAAACTACAAAAGACACCACTCTTTTTACTTACATGTGAACACTCTCTTACGGAGCATTTTATTTTAAGTGTGCCGTAAGGTCCGTAATTTAAGGCTCCACAGGTAAGAAAAATCACTTAACAGTTTAAGTGGAATCTACTTAATGTGAATGCGGCTTTACTGGCAACGCTTTTCATGATACCGGTAACCGACGACTTACAGAGTTTCTATGTTCTGGAGGAGTTTTGAGATCCGTCTGGCTAGCGCGTGCGAACAGAAATCTTGTTTCATCATGGCACCTTGACAACACGGATGCAAGGAGAGAGAGCCAGAAGGAGTTGGAAAAAAGTCCCTGTAGAACTTTATCAAATGCTGCTTTCTATGATCTGTACTGTCGATTAATAAAATATTGTGGAGGAGAACTTTTATCATTTCCTTGATTCCCTATCATTATATACAATTTTATAGGGAATCAAAGTGATAAAGTGTGTTTGTGTTTTAGGAAGTAATGACTGTTTATGGATATATCCTGAACAAGGATAAGTATACAGAAACTGTAAAAGTTATCACCAAATATTTCGAAATGGTAGTAAGTTAAAATGGTTTTTTGTGCACTTTCGTAATCCCCTAATATTATTCATGCTTTCGATGCAGAATTTACTACACACACTAAATCATTATTGATATCTAAACCTAACTCTAAACCCTAACCTGTTGATTTTAAGATCCTGGTTCAGAATCAGTGTGAAGTTCTCTGCATCAGACAAAAGTGCAAAAGCACAAACACACAGGGTTCGTACAGTCATGGAGGAGGAAAGTCGAGTCGGGGAAAATTGCGTTTTTGGCAAAAGTCAGGGAAAGTCAGGGAAAGTCATAGAACTTTTTTAAATGTCTGGAAGAAACTAGGTTTTAAAGGAAAAATCATGGAAAAATTATATAGATGATAACAAAATGATCATTGATATTATTATACACTACTTGATTATAAATTTTTTAGATCTACTGATTTGTGTACGTGTATATATGGCTGGTTGCATGCTTCCTTCACTCATTTATGTTGACTAAATACTGGTCATTCAAAAACCACTTTGTGAATAATCAGTCTTAATGAAGAAGGAGCTATAGCATGTGTATGAATTTTCATTAAAGAAAGCTTTACTGTATATACCAGAAAGCTTTACTGTAACAGATATTTTTATTTTTTATTTTTTGTTTTCCTTAATTTTTAAATAGTTTTCATTTTTTTGTATGGTTTTAGCTTCTTTGTAGGGCAATAAGAAATGAGCGGCTGGCAAAAATCAAAATAAAATACCAAACAAACAAGGTGAACAAATGATTAAATTACTTATATATAGAGATAATTTATAGAAAACTACGTAAAAATCGTAAAAAAGTGCATGGCCTAACAAAAAATATGACTACGATAAGAAGATTTTGACCATGAAATTCAACAAAATTTATCACTCTAAAATAAGTGTGACACACACTCGCTAAAAAATGTTACTTAAAATATGTATATTGTAGATTTAATTGTGTTTATCTTTTTACCACAATTCAGAAAAACAATTATAGTCTCTGTTTTATTAAACCTGTTTTATTATATCCAATGCTTTTAAAAAAGTATAAGTTGATGCCTTTTTATCTGAAGCATATCCAAATGTGTTGCACACATAATTTTGTCCATGTGTTGGATCGTATGCAGGTATGTGCATCATTTAATGTTCAGCAATGAAATTAGTTTTGTTTAATGCTTTAATAATTGACAGGTGGCGTCCTCCTTTGAACGGGTTTCAATAAATGAACTGGTCTTCTGGATAACTGCTTATTATTACAATGTTTGTAGTGATACTTGATATTTCATATTAATGTGTTTATGTGGACAAGTTTAAATTGAAAACTTTAGTTCTATCCTTGTCGACCTAATAGCAGATACACACTTATCTTTTTATAAGCATAGTGAAATTTTATTGAAGGTTTAGTATTCTTATGGTTTATCAAAAAATAAGGGTAAGGTATTCTTAATGTTTTCTTATATTTCAGAATAAGATTCCGTGATAATGTCACATGTGCACCATTATACAACAAATATGTTGTATGCAAACTTTTGAAGAACAACTTGATGTTTGATGTTGTCTGATGATTTTATATTGTTTTTTGTACTTTTACTGTATATATATATGTGTTTTTCACCCTGTTCTGTTGTTCTTATGAAACTCACCCTGGTGATATTCTTAAGATTTTCTTACAAATTAGGCCATTTTCACCCTGGTATTGTTATAGAAGCTATTCTTATAAAGACAAAAGCGTGTAGTTTATCCCAGTTTTTACTTTTTACTTTTTTACGAAATGTTCAATGTTCCTTATTTCCCCAGTTGCATTATGCTGGTAATGTTCCTTAACCACATGGAAGAAAAAGGTAATTTTGGACCGATTACAGCTCATATTAATTGAGTTAGCAGCAGCAGAGTGGTGGGTGTCTGTGTTGATATACTCATGTATTGCTGATTCATTTATTTACTTTTAAGCTCCCCAATGTCAAGCAAATTTAATTCCATAATTTTAAATGAGTCATTGATTATATTATATATTAAAATTCTCCAGTTGAGTAATCTGAAAGGTAATGTAGTTGCTTAGAAACGCCGCATACAATCGGAAGAAGTGTCTACAAATTGTTTTGAATCGCCTTCAAATGCCACGTTTTCAACAATCTGTATAATGTCGATGCTAACGTTGACAAAGATGTTACTCCTTAACGGATTAAAAACCAACTCATCTTTGAGTGTGTTTATCAAACTATTCAGTGAAAACTCCTGTAATATAATTTGAAATAACGAGACAAATGTTTTTATTAACTCAATAAACCAAACAAATTTTAAAAGATTTATATGTCGTTAACACCTGGATTTGTTTGAGATGATATGTTTTGTGGGATTTTAAAAATTTCCTTTCTGTAGTAATTGAATACGTCATACGTCCTGTAGTAATTGAATACGAATACGTCATACGTTGCAGTGGAAACCCCGAAGGTTTGTTATGATTTGCATCTTCTGATGATGTTAAAGGCCGGTTTTTACTATATCAGTAATTGTTACCATCCATCATGATATTTATTGGCTAGCCCAATCTTGCAGTTAGGGGTTTGCTTTTACAGACAAGTAAGAGTTACAGGTAACTTTGTTAAATAAAAGGTTATGGAACAGTCTGTTAATTCTGCAAAAAGTTAAATATTTTACAGTATAGAAAGGGCTTTATGTACGCTTTCATTTATCTACGTTTTTAGTAAGCTTTTATGATTTTTAATTGCGCCGTTTATTCGAATAAAACACTTAATAATTTATAAAGAAAAAAATATGAATGATTTTCAAATTCAACAGAATTGCTCATCAAGATTGAATACAATTCGTGTGTAGCATTTATCGAATTTGTAGAATACGTTACCGTGTAACTATAATCTGTTCAGAATTATAGATCGTGTAAACCTGTACACATTTGAGTTTATAAACATTAATGCAATAATTCGTCAGATAATTGATTATGTGTTGTTGCTTTTAATGACAACGATTTCTTGATTTCGATTTTCTTTCTAGGACAAACATACTTTGCCAAGATAATGAACAGTATTCAGCGAAATTATCTGGCTCAAGGAAAACTTCCACTGAATCCAAGAAACTTGTTCGTGTTCTTTGGTTGTTTTGGAGTAATTTTTCTGTTAGTTTTTGTTTACATTATGGATGATTCGACGAGTTATGGAACATTGGAACTGCCAACTTATTCTAAAAAAATTTTTGTCAATCAAAATGCCATGAAAGGAAAACTGAAAAAAGTTTTTAAGACTGCTGTTCAGAAAAGTGTTTTTAAGATAAACTTTACGGATGATGAGAGAACTGATAAGAAAGATGATGTTGTTCATGTTGACGTTAGTTCGACAATAAAAACTTTAAATAGTAATAGTGTGCAACCTGAGATTTCACGTCCTGCAACAACCATAGTGTCAATTCCAACGTCGACGACAACGACAACTTTGCCGAAGACAACGACAACTTCGCCAACGACACCGACGACGACGACAACTTCGACGACAACTTCGACGACAACAACGACGACAACAACAACTTCGACGACGACAACAAAGGAACCTGAGAAAACGTATTCTATTCTATTTTACACGTCTTTCTTTGGCGATAGGCCATGGAGTTTTGTTAGTCCAGATTTTTTTAAAAACTGTGAATGCAAAGTCCATTCATGTAAAGTCTCTTACGACACGAACACGTTCAATGATGCGGATGTTGTTATATTCCATGGAAGAAATATGCCGAACAATGGCGAATTAGACAGATTAGACCGATTGCGTAAAAAAGGACAACGCTGGGCGTATTTTATCATGGAGAATCCTGGAAACGCCTCACCTGTAAAACCACTGGATAAATATTTCAATTGGACTATATCTTATCGTTTGAACTCTGATTTCTTTTTTCCCTATCATGAAATAAAACAGATGAAAACAGGTATTTCACCAGATATTAATTATGCACAAGGCAAGACGAAACAGATCGCTTGGTTTGTAAGTCATTGTGGTACAGGTAGAGACAGATTAGCCAAAAAAATGGAAGACTATGGAATGAAACTGGAAGTTGGCGGTGGTTGCGCTGGCAACTTTCGAAATCGTATAAACTGTCCAAGAAATGTCAATTGCATGAATTTACTAAGTCAGTATAAATTCTACTTTGCTGCTGAGAATGGATTTTGCAAGGATTACGTGACTGAGAAATACTATAAGCAGGGCCTGATGGGAAATACAATTCCCATTGTTTTAGGAGCTGCTGCTTACACCAATCCTAAAGTAGGTATACCTGGTTCGTATATTAATCCTCTTGATTTCAATAGCCCCAAAGAATTTGTAGATTATTTAAAAATGCTGGACAAGAATGATACCATGTATAACGAATACTTTAAATGGAAATTGAATTGGAAACAAGAAGATGATCCTAACGGCTGCAAGAAGTTTGTTTGTGACATTTGCGAAAAACTGCACAGTAATCACATCGAAAAAGATAGACCGTTATCTGTTCAATTTGCTGGAGATTGTGATGCGCCTAGTAGGAATTATGAAGAATGGATTAACAGAAGTTGATAGGTTTTTCTTAGTGCTTTTTTAACGTATTATAATTTATTAATTTGGCTTAAGCCCGTTATTTAAACACAATATTTTTGTAATATTCTCCAAAGGTTCAGATAGAATATTTCATAATTCACGTCACTTTCGGTTTATGCATGTATTTGACCCTTAAAAACTCTCGGTCAGAATGAATTTTTTTTGTATAAGAGTTTCGTATAACAAGATCATCCCAAGACTTTAGAACAAACAAACCTCGCACAGGTTGGAAATCTTCATAAACGGTTGAAATTTTTTAATTATTCTCACAAAATGTTATATGTTATATGTCCCCCCGCTAACTCGACATTGCGGTGAGGTCCGGGAAAAATGTCGGGTTAGCGGGGGATTTTTTTGATGTAATATTTTTGTCCATCGCCCCTAACGCCCGTATATTTTGTTTTATTAGGTTCGGACAGTACCTAGAAGAATTAAATAAGAAAAACAGTAATATATTTCTTAATTTAGAATTTATTTTTATTAAGTTTCCAAAAATTAAAGTTCATTGATGGCCTGATATGATAGTGCTGTCTGAGAATATTTATATATTCCAACGAAGTCAAGTGTACATATTCCACCTGCATCCCTCCCCCCTTTCCTAAATTCACAGGATTATGATTGACGGTGACAGAGCATGAACTCAGCAGAACGATAATTAAGGAAATAACAACAATTAAAATTTTGAAATATGTCAAGTTTTTTGTCAAGGGATCATCGAAATATTTATGTCGAGATAGGCGGATGTCGAGTTAGAAGTGTCGAGGTAGCGGGGGAAATTTCCATTCAAAAACGTCGAATCTAGCGGGACCGAAGGAATTATGTTGAGTTAGGCGGGTGTCGAGTTATCGGGGGGCAACTGTATTCATATGCGAAATTTTTCAAACTACCAACAAAATCACAACTGACTGGGTGCAAAGTTTTTCAGTCATATTACAAATTTTTGAAATCAAATTTAAAAACTACTATATCTGTTGAATTTTTTTCATTCGTAAAGGTTTGCTCTTCTGCCCACCAAATTGCAACTGGCAGTTATTATACGTTGCAATGAAAACTGGCTGGTAACATGTGGTAGTGTGGTGGCTGCTTCCTTTTTGAGGGACTGTTTGTTCCTTTCAATCTACCAATCGTCCGCCAGAGAGGCTTATAAGAAAGTAAGAACAAAGAAAAGCTTTTGAATGCAATAGAACAAGGAACCAATGGTAAACTACTAAAACTGAAACCTGCCAATCGTAAACTGGTGGACCAAACTGTTTGTAAGCATGCGTCAAAATATAACACAAACGGCTTCTGTGATTCAACAGAAGTTCTTTTTGCAACAGATTGAACAAACTTTCAAGTTTCAAATGGTTGCATGTGATGTTGCAAAGACAAAAAATACTTGTGTCCAGCTAGTTTAAATCTGTTACAACAAAGACAGAAGAATATTCTTATCTGGATTTTTCTGATAAATGGTAAGGAGAGCTAAGTAAAGGTGCGCTCATTGACGTGGTAGCAAATGCTTTTACCTATGTTATCCATTTTTGTCGTGGGCAAGAATCCACGATACTTCATATGTCACGCTTTAACCTTGTCGCTACAGAAATTTATGAAAAAGCTAAATTGATGGAGAATGGTTTGAAAGTAAACGGGTCAGGAAGTTTAGTTTGCAAAGGAAGAAATGTCGCTTTAGTGTTCCACAATTGTCTGAGCAATCAAATTGTTTTCTTACCATACTGCTTCCAACACCCAACCAAAGGATCACGATGTCATCTATACATTAAGCTCAAAAAATAAAACTGTTCCAAATTTTTCATATGGGATTGTTCAAAAATGACGTCAACCACTTTTTCAAGATTTTCGACCACCCTCTCGCCCCTCCATCAACCTGCGTCAAGTATGCTCTACCACCTCCCCCTAAGTTGACGTCATCTTTTGAAAGAAACTCTTAACTATTCATACATAATTTTGAACTCAAGAGAAATTTATCAAAGCAACGCGACAAAACGTTTACTTAATTAGAAAAGTCAAGACCTTGAAAATTGAGAATGTTGACGTCAACAGTAGTCTCACCTTCTAGGCTTACGCGAACCGCATTGAAAGACACCTTGTCAGCACTTCGCTAAAAAAAGTAGCTGGCTACCACATTTTGCAAAACGCCTGATCTAGCCTTATCAAATATGATTTGTCAAGCAACCCAGCTCAGCACATAGTTATGTTTCTTCAAAACTTGAATTATTTACATATTTCAAAGACTTCAACAAAAAAAGCCCGAACCAAAACAGTTACTCTCCGCGTATGAGAACGCAGATGTCAAGAGGGAGAGAAAACTCAGTTAGCTGGCTGCCGTGTATAAGACAGTATAGGCTACTGTTCTTTTATTTTTTCTATTTAAGAAACTGTAAAAAAACATACAAATACACGATAATTTGATTTTCATGTCCACATTCATTGTTTCAAGAAAGATTTCCGGTTTTCCTTTTCCCTTTTGAACACTCAATAAGATGGGGACGCATTTCCTGTATTTTGTATTGCTTTCTAACTAGATCATATGCAAGAATGGTTAAAAAGTGAAAACCGATCCCAACCGATCAACTTCATTAGTTTCTTGTTGCGCAGATTGAAGAACTGTTACATGCGAAGAAGCACGTTTTGGTTAAAAAAACATACTTGTCTCATTAAGATTTTTCTGATTTTGCCATCAACGGGACCATAAAACACAACATCATTTTCAACATGTCCATCTGCAGTTACAATTGTCCAATAAGTGGATCCAAAGGATATATATCTTCACATTTGTATACAGCTCTTTTCGTAAACGTGTTGTGAATACCTTGGAAATTATTAAAAATAATAAGCGGGTAAAAATTGAGCGATAAAACGCAGATAAAAATGTTCAATAACAAACTTCCTTTGACTACTTGAGTAACTATGAAAAGCAAAACTTCAGAAATACTTCGCATTAAAAAATGTTTTCTGTATTTTTGAAATCTTCTATTAAAGGAAATTGTTGATGCGAGAGAAGTTGAGAAAAGTTTATTAGAACGTCACTGAGCAATCCATTTTTAATTTCTTCTTCAATTTCTTCATAAACATGTTCGATACACCGGTATTGTCTCTTCTTTAGTAGTCACCATGGTAACAGCTATATCAATTTTCACTCGGCCAAGATCAACAGAGCTTTTTCATTTCCATGTAAACAGCTATATAATTTCTAGAAGTTAAATAATGTTACAAGAAAATCAATAATTGCTTGTAGATCTACGATCTTATATTTAGAATCAGGACTTTCTCAAGTTTATTCTTTTTATTACGGTAGCAGCGATAGCGAATACCGTATTAAAACACCCGTGGACTCCTACTACTATTCCTCTTCCTTCTCATCCTCCTTCGGCCGAAATGGCATTTAGTCTGCGATTTAGAGTCTGCGAGACTCTACTAATAACGCAATGTAAGTTCTAATGAAGGAACGCAGCCTTCGAATTTTGGAAGCCTTTCTATATCAAACATTTAAAAGTAGATTGTTTTGCGGATTTTCGATTATAATTGTGAGAACTTATATGACGAATTACATTGAGATAAATATGTGAAACAGAAGCCAGAAGCCAGCTAGAAGTTAGACATAAACTGTATTATATTTGTTATGTTAACTAGAAACTATCAGTCATCGTGAATTTGGGAGACATCATAGTAAGTTCCCCTCCCCCCCCCCCCCCCCCCCCCCCCCCCCCCCCCCCCCCCCCCTGTTTATTTTGTTCTTAGGTAATCGAACATATACATACAAGTTTGATTCTCGATAGATTTGTTATATTCACGATATCGAACATACACAAAACATTCGATTACTGTTCTCTACTTTAAAGAATTATTTCGAAACGAACTTTTAGAAGAATAACCTTGTTATGCTGTTTTATCGTATTGGATAAAAGGTTTGATTTGCTATAATACTTTGTGTTTTGGAAAAAAGCAAGTCGCCATTTTGTTTTATGTGCATGTGCTACTTCATCCCTGGCGTTAAAGTTTAAAGCTGTTGGTGTCAACAAATCAATCGTTTTGAGTTAGCTACTTTTTATACCTGGATCTACTATCAGACTTTTCCGTGAAAACTTGATGACATCAGAAGTGGAAGAAGCGAAATCCCGGCGTACCGTGGCTAAGCAACGGTTTACGAGGTGCCGGAACAATCTATTGGACGGTGTACGCAAACGTATCCTAACAGAAACTGTATCAAGCAGATTTGCTGATTTGAAAAATGCGTGGAGCGTAGTTCAGGAAAGACATGAGCAGTACATCACTTTAGACGATACTAGCGAAGATCACGAAAGCTGGATTCTTGAACTGAGCACAATATATTGTCAAGCGGAAGAAGAAACTGACTGTTACCTGGAAGAGACGAAAAGTGATGAGAAACAAAAGGAAGCTACGAGAAGGAAAAATGAGAAGCAGTTGAAAGGAAATCAAGAAAAAGAAGAAGCCTTGAAGAAAAAATTGAGAGACCAAGAAGTATGGAAAGAAGAAGAGTGGATTAAAGTGAAAAAGGTGTTACAGACGAGTAAAGAAACTATCGAAGAAGAAAGTATAAGCAGCAAGATCAAATCGGAACTTTTAAAGGAAGCTAAAGGACAAATAAAATCATTAATGGAATCACTTGAAAGTGCGCATCGCAAGTACTTTAGCTTACTCACTACTGAAGTTGATAGAAAGTTTGAGAGAGAATGGATGGCATCAGTATGGGATGAAGTGAATACAGTTTGTCACAAGATTGATTTACTTGTCTGCAGTCAGAATACGGATGAAAGGTCATTAGAAAGAGTTCAGACGAAATTGGACGAATGTTCAGCCATTCGCTTAGACAAACTCCATTTTAAAACATTCAATGGCGACGTGAGGAAGTATCCTTGTTTCAAAAAGGACTTTGAAACCCATATTAAACCGCTTTGTAGACCTTCTCAAATAGCATTTGTGCTTAAGTCATACTTATCGGAAAACATTAAAGACGAAGTTGATAATCTAGGAGACGACATCGACCTAATTTGGGATTGCCTAAACAAGAAGTACGGCGACCAAGGAAAGCTTGTGGACGTAATCATGGCTGAGATAAAATCTATACATAGACTTTCTGATGATGATGACCAGGGTATCCTAAAAATGATCAACGTCATTGAAAAGGCTCACCGAGATTTATGTCGACTTCACTCAGAGAGTGAAATTAACAACTCTACCATTGTTTCTATGATAGAGGAGTGTCTGCCGCAAGAGATGGAGAAGGAATGGATAAAAATCGTAACAGGAGAAGAAAGACATGAGATAACCAGAAGCAAATTTCCATATTTATTGAAATTCCTGTTGCAATACCGCTGCAGGAAGCAACATCCAGTCAATGGTTAAGATACCAGGCTCCATCTTCCATCCATGACCAATGGGACTTGGTATCTCGGGGTTGTTTTCGAAAGATCTCTTTATGATTGCTGTCACATATGACACTCGCTTGAAATGACACAGTAAAGCGTCTCTTGTTGGTGGCAGTTTCTGTCGTCTATAGAACGCGCTAGTATAATCGTTACCAGCATTCAGGACAGGGCCCGTGCAGTTTGTTTGAAAGTGAGGGAGGAAAAATATCCTCTTCTGTGATTACACCAAATTCGTTCTTGCGACCGGATGGTCTGTCAACAAAATCGTTTCCAACATTAACGAGCGAGAGTCAATCCACAAGACTTTTGTGTGTATTCAAAATTGCTAGTGCATTAAATCGTCGCTGCGTTATTGTTGAGCGCGTCCAAGTCTTAATTCTCCTGGCCATTGATGTTATTTCGGAAGTTGCAACCGCAGCTCCAGTCAAAAAGGATGATTCTCACAATGCATGACGTTTTGCATCAAAGCTCTCTGACTAGCTGAAAGATCTTTTAGAATTGATAAGATATCATTAAAGTGTACAGGACCAGGGGCGGCGGAGCAAATGTAAAGTGGTGGGGCTGATGATTTAGTGTTTTTAGTGGAGGTACCATCATGGTTGGGCCGGGTCAAGAAAATTATGAAATTTCGGTTTTCTAGATTGTCTAAAACACACTCATAAGTTTTAATTATAGAAGCATTCAAGAAATATTTTCATGGGTAAAAGGTGTAAAACACGTGTCAAAAAGGTTTTCCTCAACAATATCTATCAATTCGCACGAACAGTCCAACAGGTAGTTGAAAGTTCGCTGATGTGGTTTAGAGTAACGCTATCATCCCTTTCCTCAACCAATAGTTTGATTGATTGCAATTTTTGCTCTCTTTTCCGTGAGTACTCGATCAGAACAACGATTTCGGCGATGACGTCCATGGTATCTACCAGAAGCTTCGTTTGTTTTGTGGTTACCTTCACCAATAGATTCAATGAGTGAAAATGGCAATGGGTAAAGACCCCCCACCGGTTCCGCCGCCCCTAAGAACTATTATATGATGGGGAGATGAGAATTGCACTATAATGATGTCATCAGTAGAACAATAGGAAAAGGACCTGGAAACGAGCAGCTGTTTATTAATATAAACATTCAAACAAGGTAAAGAAATGTTTCGCTCTCACATCACAAGAAAACCACTGAAACACTTTTTCTCGATCTTGGCAAAACCGTCCAAAAAAATATCACAGCTCTGAAAAGAAAGGGTCGTTTGGTACAAAGGAAGACCTTTCGTCTTTCATGTTTTTTTTTGTTGTTCTTTTTTTTCGTGCACCCGATAAAACATTGCTGTTTTTTCCAGACATAATGGATTCTTTAAGCGTTCGAAATAATAAACGAGGGTTCAACATTTTTGAAAATAATCGTGCTATAATCGTGCTTTTTTTATTAAAACATTGAACAAAGACATCGAACGTATATTTTTTTGAAACATTTTATTTAAATGTAACAAGGGTTTTTTTTGTTTTTTTTTTAAAATGATACAATGGATGATTTTTTTTCATATGTTGCACCCCCTGAATATGACATTCGATTTTCCGATTTGTCTAGAAGGAAGGACAAGATGATGGAGAAATTTTAGTTTGTTGTTGTTGGAATAGCGTGATTTTTCTTTTTGTGATAACTTGTTAAATAAATAATTTTAGGTGATCCGGTAAAAAAATAATTAATACTGAGTATCTTTAGAACAGATTTCACTATCTTTTCCACCAGTCAGATATAAAAAACACAAGCATCAAAGAACTTTGTAGTAACTTTTCATAACTTTAAGTACAGCTGCTACCGTTTTGCGCCATCTGGCTCTTGTTTCATTTTGGATCAGTGCTAATGGTTAGATACAACAATTCGAAATACACAGGATAGAAAGTTTCTTATAAGTGAATACATGTACCAATAAATAGAGGATCACAGGTATATTTGCTTTAATTCAATTTCCGCGCTTTTAAGTGTAGGAAATTGTTTGGTTTACACATTCTATCTATCTATCTATGTAACACTTTTTTGCTGTTTTCGGAAAGTCCGTTCGGATTTCGGATTGTTTGTTTATTCAGAATAGTTAATCAGGGGCGGATCCAGGGTTAGGCAACTTAGGCAAATGCCTAACCCAAAATCAGTTAAATAATGTTTTTCACAAATTGAAAAAGGTATTGTATTACAATAATCAGAAAATAATCGAAAATATCAAGAGATTCCCGCATCAATCCGATATCCTTTCTTTTTCGCAAATAGGATTATTCTCCGGCGAGGCGCGGCGCGCGCCATGATGTTACAAATCAATGTTTTTTACAGCTTGAGTTTATAGGTATTGATTCTGCCCGGAAAACGACTTCTCATAGTTACATTGACAACACAGACTAGTGCCTAACGCTCACCTAGGCGAAGAAAATTTGCCTAAGGAGCCCCGGGTTTACACACTTTAATGAATGAACTGGAAGAAAATTTGCCTAAGGTACAACCATGGGTTAACACTTTATTGAATGAACCAGAAGAAAATTTGCCTAAGGTACAACCATGGGTTTACACACTTTTATTGAATGAATGGTCACCAAATCTGCACAAAACGACGTGGAAGACCTTCGAATTAGACCCAGTTCAACATGGATTCGCTAGAAAACATCGTTGCAGCTTTTGATAGCAATAATGAAGTATTAATTAGGAAATTTTGAATTCACTTAATACATCTGCTGAAAACAGACTTCAAAATCTAGGAAAAGCATTTTTTTCGAGTCATGTCTCTTCTTTTGCTTATGCGAAATGAAAAGATTGTGGCTGCTTTAAAGCAAGTGTTTTATTTTATGTAATATAAATGATTAGCATGGATCATTAGCACCATAATTCGTTGACCATAAGTATGACGACAGTTAATTATTAGCTCAGCTATGTATAATAAGTTTGTTTGTGTCAACTGAACCGAAGCCTTTTCTTTATTGATTAATGATGTATATAAATATTTTTGGTATCTGTTTCTGTTAACCAAAAATACATCTGTAAAAATGTTATGGAGTTACGTTTGAATGACTGAGTTTATAATACACAAAGTCATTGTTATTTTTCTGAGTTGTTTTGCGTAGGCAGCTGCATGGTTTTTTTAGCACCAGTATCTCAACCTGGTAACTTATTTGTACAGTTCAGTATATAATTTTTCTTGGTTCGAGATGACTGTCTGGTTTTGAATTAAAGAACTTTAAAAGGATCCTGTGTCCAAAATGATATGAACCAATATGATAGAGATCAAAAAGCCTCTTGTTAGTATTACTTACTCCCAGTTTCTGATATATGTATTTAATTTTTAAAATCTTACATTCACTTTATGCAATGCATATATTTTATGATATGTAACAGTGGTGGATCTAGAGGTATGTCGAAATTTGTGTATGAGAGCATTAACATAATTTGTGAATTCAATTTATATTTCCAATGGGATTATTTGGACGCTTTTCCTTTATGGTTAGATTGCTAACACTCTCCTACACAAATTTCGACATACCTCTAGATCCGCCACTGTATAATAAGATAGTATATAGGTTAACTTTCTCATCGCAAGTTATCATTAATACTATATCTTTCTAATTTACTATAGAGAGAAAGGGCTTTCACTCTGAGTGAGTGATAAGAAAATGAAGTTATAATATATTGAGAGTTTATACACATAAAGAAAGAATAAAAATCTTATTACATAATTATCTATTGTATCATTTCATGATTTTTAAATCAAAATATCTGCCCAAGGAAACAGAATTTCCGAAAACTATAAGACTTCTGAAACAACTTTGTGCATTCTATCATCCCTCGAAATATCATTTTGGATGCAGAAACACTTTAACATCTTTGGAGTTATTCTTTCATTTTATAAAAACCACCTACGTTATGTCTTCTTTTGAAAAAGGTAATTACATAATGTTTTAGTTTGACTTCTTTGTTTCCTATGCTACATTAAATTCTGGAAAAAATGTTGTAGCTCTTATTAGAGAGGAAGCAGTACATAATTTATCTGTTGTTGTGTAGTTTTATATATATAGGTTCTTGGACTTGTCTCAGGGATTTCTGTAAACACCATCTTTTACTATAATGTGGTTGACATTAATTATTTAACCATGGATCATTTTTAGGGTAGGGTATACTATTTGATTTCATGAACGTATAGTGCAGAAATCTGTTTTTATTTTGCTGCTGGATATGATCAAGGAGCTTGTCTCTAACTTTGATTTTGGTCATTTTACTCTATTTCTTAACATAATTTCTTTTCTTTTCTTTCTATCTGACCATCTTGCGAAGTACATAGATAAAATATCATGTATATGAAGTAAAATATCATAAAGTATATATCATGTATTTATCTGAGTGCTCCAATCTATCATGATAGGTGATTGAAAATTTATTTATTTGATTCATTACAAGTATGTTTTCGTTTGGTGGATGCTTCCTGTTCATGTACAAGCAATCAAGAAAATGAAGAAGATAACAGATGAAGTAATTTATTGGTTATTTACTTAACCTCCAACCTGGCAGAAAATATTATTTTGGCCTACATAACGTAGTTCAATACATTCCATTCATACTCAATTAGTTTTCTTTTGTTTATTTCCCTTATTCCATTAGTGCAACAATACAGGCTTGCATTATAACACCCCTTTACGTTAGGACGAATCAATTCGAGTTAATAATTTTTACACTTCGAAAAGTATGTATTAGATTGGGCGTAAATTGGCGTAAATTTCATCGATTGCGCCCGTATGTGTGTTTAACAAAAAAAATTTGCCTAACCCTTAAAAAATCCTAGATCCGCCCCTGTTAATGACTGACCTATGCTAGGAAAACTTAGGACATGTTTGACTAAAATTGGGAAATTTAGAGACAAGGTGCTGATTTCAAATTTGACAGTCATTTTGTCAGAATTGACTAAAATTGGACAATTTGGGCCAAATTTGGACCAAATATCGAAAGTTCTTCAAATTTCATGAAATTTTGCATGGATTACATTTGAAAGGTGCTGATTTCAATTCTGGCAATCATTTTGTCAGATTTGACTAAAATTGGACAATTTGGGCCAAATTTGGACCAAATTTCGAAAGTTCTTCAAATTTCATGAAATTTTGCATGGATTACATTTGAAAGGTGCTGATTTCAAATTTGACAGTCATTTTGTCAGAATTGACTAAAATTGGACAATTTGGGCCAAATTTGGACCAAATTTCGAAAGTTCTTCAAATTTCATGAAATTTTGCATGGATTACAATTAAAAGGTGCTGATTTCAAATTTGGCAGTCATTTTGTCAGAATTGACTAAAATTGGACAATTTGGGCCAAATTTGGACCAAATATCGAAAGTTCTTCAAATTTCATGAAATTTTGCTTGTATTACAATTGAAAGGTGCTGATTTCAAATTTGACAGTCATTTTGTCAGATTTGACTAAAATTGGACAATTTGGGCCAAATTTGGACCAAATTTCGAAAGTTCTTCAAATTTCATGAAATTTTGCATGGATTACAATTGAAAGGTGCTGATTTCAAATTTGACAGTCATTTTGTCAGAATTGACTAAAATTGAACAATTTGGGCCAAATTTGGACCAAATTTCGAAAGTTCTTCAAATTTCATGAAATTTTGCATGGATTACAATTGAAAGGTGCTGATTTCAATTCTGACAATCATTTTGTCAGATTTGACTAAAATTGGACAATTTGGGCCAAATTTGGACCAAATTTCGAAAGTTCTTCAAATTTCATGAAATTTTGCATGGATTACAATTGAAAGGTGCTGATTTCAAATTTGGCAGTCATTTTGTCAGAATTGACTAAAATTGGACAATTGGGGCCAAATTTGGACCAAATTTCGAAAGTTCTTCAAATTTCATGAAATTTTGCATGGATTACAATTGAAAGGTGCTGATTTCAAATTTGACAGTCATTTTCTAAAATTGGACAATTTGGGCCAAATTTGGACCAAATTTTGAAAAATCTTCAATTTTCATGAATAAACATCATGCACAAGGTATTGGTGAACTGTTTTTCTGGCCCCGAAACATCATAGTGAATTGCAAAGCTGTCAAGATTAAGTTAAATAAATTAAAGAAGGGAGTAATTTGATGAATTCCAGACTGTATCAAATTATTAGTCAGTGTATAAGTCATTCAGATATCTTGAAAATTAGCCTAAAGCAATTTTCTCAAGGGCTGATGCGGAAATTGTTCAAGCCTAATGGCTTCTAGTTGATCATTGATTCAGCAGTATTCTCATCCCGTTTGGAAAAATCATCTTTATTTAACACTGATCTCTTATTTGTTAAAAGATTCTTTGTGAGGTCCTCAAAGCAGAGTTTTGATGTCATTGATATTGCATGATAAGTTAATGATAATCGATGTATAAATTCATTTATGGATGATGTGATAACAAAGGACTGATAACATAAAAAATGACTGTATTTGAAGCAATAACAGCAAAAAAAGTGCTTGCATAGCATTCTGTTTTGTTCTGTAGTCCTTACAATTGCAGAAATAAAAAATGTGATGGTGTCCGAAATCAACAGTTGTGATATGAACTGTTTGAAAGATTAAGTGATCATCACAATTTCTTTACATTAATCAATGTTCTTGATTTGGAATGTATGTCTTTCGTTGATTATCAAAAATATATATGCCGCTATCCGTATATCGAAAAGGCAAGAGACCCTGGGTTCAAAAGGTTGATACTTTTGGTTTTCATTTGCATCACAGGAAGACGGTTCATTTCCATTAGCTATCTATTTCAAAATCTTGATAAGTGCGCGTCAAGAAAATATTTATTGTAACAATATCTTCGCCGCCGTCCGTATATCAAAAAAGGCAAGAAGCCCTGGGAACGAGGTTGACAACATTGACTGATTATATTTTCAAAAATAACCATTCAAATGTGAAAGATTAAAGATTACTAGAGTCATCTGATGACGATAATATACCCACAAATGTTTACTTCTTCCCCCATCATCAGAATATTGCACCACGTGATTTTGATCACGTGTGTTGTTTCGCGCGCATGCTCTGCATTCGCAACTTATGTGAAATGAACGGTAACCGAAGTATTGAAAGAGATTATGACGTATTTCGAAATTGGTTTTATGGGAATGAGCCAGCAAATCAAGAAACACATAGTTATCAAGATCTAAAGGTTTCAGTTATTATACGTGTGTATCAAAATGTCTTATCCACCAACTTTAAAGGCGTATATTTCATTACATGTCTGATAAAATATTGTGAATTTTATATCACAAGAAAGAGCTTCTCATGCTCTATCTATTAATATAAAATGTTTGCCAAAATATTTGTTCTTCGAAAAGATATTGAAGAAAAACTCAACGATTTGGTTCATTAAATTCTTAAAAGTCAATTAACTGAGACATGCTAATGACTTTTGGTGTAATTTTCTTTTGTTGTGCTGATAAAACCTAATAATCTAAAAAATTTCAAATAAAAATTTTTTACTATGTGATGATTTTTAATTTTTTTGTGTTTACAAATAGCCTTTATTATAAAATGAGTTAATTGACTTTTAAGAATTTAATGAGCCAAATCGTTGAGCTTTTCTTCAATATCTTTTTGAAGAACAAATATTTTGGCAAACATTTTATATTAATGGATAGAGCATAAGAAGCTCTTTCTTGTGATATAAAATTCACAATATTTTATCAGACATGTAATGAGATATACGCCTTTAAAGTTGGTGGATAAGACATTTTGATACACACTGTATTATATGCTTTATAAGCTTGAACATACCCAGAGGACAAATTTTTTGAAAACTCTCTGCGAAGGAGTGCCCTTCTATAGAAACATACACATTATTTCAATAAGAATGCTCTTCATTGCAGTGACTTTTTGACGATTTTACTCACTGGGAAAGACAGGAATTTTGAAAGATGGCAGAAAAAGTCTGAATTTTGGCGCGAATATAATTAGGCCCAAAACTTCTGCAATAAAGATAAGTATAACGTAGCATAAATTTAATATGCATTTCCTTTTCTCGAAACTTTCAAAGAAGCAAATTCGTCGCAATCTGCTAAAATAAAATTCAGCGAATAAAAGCAACACGTTTTCTGCATGACGTCACAACGTACGACACCTGTTGAAATATATACACAACCATAGAAATCGTGCGTATAGCTATATTTGTCGTACAACTTTTGAACATAATAAAAATGTACATAATGTGTAATCTCATAGTTAAGAAAAACTCGTGAGAAGATTCTGTTTACAAAAAAAAAAAAAAAAAAGATGCAAACTTCTATCATTTTGTTGGTTCAAACATACGATTTTTTTTTCAATGTGTCAAAATCGTAAGTCTGTAATTTATATTTTAGTTATGTGCGAATTTTTATTATTTTGCCGATGGAAATTATATTATTGCTTATCATATTCTATATGGTGATATGGGACTATCTGAAACTTATGCAAGCAAATATTACTAAAAACTGTAAACTTTTTCTTATTACTACAGGGATCTTATAATAAATTAGCAACATGAAATTTTGAAACAATGCAGCACTAGCATAGCTAAAGCACATTTCTTATAAAATTGCCACACTAGGTGGTTACACTAGTTTGCATTACTGTGTCCTACACTTTGTACTTAAATACTTAAGCTTACACAAAGGTATTCAAGACTGGAAATACATATTTTTTCAATTAATACTTAGCAACAAATTAAGCAACATTACTACTAAAAAATGGTCATTTTTTAAGCAACATTACTACTAAGGCCTGACCTTGGTTGCTTATAAAAAAAACCCCGTGTTACCTGAATCGTACAAAAACGTTTTCAAAGACGGGACATGTGAATTATCACGTGTTTTGTTCTGTTGTGAAAATCTGAATGCGTATAAGAGCAGTTGGTAAAGAAGAGGTAGAAATATTATTAAAACATGCGTCGAATAAATAAATCCGACCACACGAAAGACGAAAGTCTTAGTGAAGTTGTGAAAAAATTCAGTTGTTTTCACGACAAAAGGAGATCAAAAAACATACCGAGAAAAAGATCGCGTGGCAAACGGTTGGAAGCAGAAGTTGGATATGAAGAAGGTGAATATTTTTGAAAGCTTTTTTAAAAGTTCTTTTTATCCAATATGAAAAGAATCAAAAATATTGGTAATCATTTTCAAAATACTGGATATAAGAATTTGAATTTGAAATCGTGATCTGACTCTTTTCCACATTTATGCGACAACAACTGAAATTCGTAATGACATGCTATCTCACAAAAACTCACTTGATGAATTTAATTCCATCTCACTGAGCCATCTCGTAAAAATTTACGCGATAAGAGATATCTCATTGGTGGAAAACAAGTCTTAGCAACAAATTAAACAACGTTACTACTAACGAACTTGGTTGCTTATATAAAAAAAATGTGTATATGGGTTGCCGAGCAACGACGCTATTGCGTCTTTTCGTTTGATTGATCTTTGAACCATGCTAGCACATCAGACAAGATTTCAACAATATTTTCATTTTCGTTATCATAACTGATTGTCTTTCATTCTCTACCATGCCACAATGTATGGTAAACCACTGTAATGTCGAACTTCATAATCCAACATACATGAGGTGTAGATTATACGGTCGAACGTTTGCCTTGTTTAATGTAAATCTAAGTCCATTAAGCAACAGTTTCCTATGAAAACGTTTACACTGAATGCGATCAGTAGCTTTCTAAAACCCTTCCCTTTTTGGCTTAGTCAATTGCACGAACGTAAAACAATAATCATCATGGATTGAAAATTGATCAGAGTCCTGCAAATGATGTTTTTACGTCAAATTTAAAATCTGTAACCAACCTCGAACCCAGGGTCTCTTGCCTGTTCGATATTCAGATAGCGGCAAAGAAGACCCTGGCGAACGCTGGTCACGTGACATGAAAATTACACAAAATCTGTGTAATTTTTATAAAAGGTGGCCCGAAAAAAACTTTGTCTCGTGCATTCAGTTTTTTATATACCTTATTCCAGGAAATTAACGAAGCATCAAATTAACGCGAATTTGAAAATTTCGCGTTAATAAAATACCCGCAAATTAAATGTTTCGTTAATTTCCAGACTCTTATAAAAGTTTATCGTAAATTTAAAACTCGTTATTTTTCAGTAAATAATCATAAATTTTTAAAACATTACAAGTCCGATGCTATTTTTTATCGTTCTTCTTCTACCTCTTCTTCTCTTTCTCGCTTAAAATGCACACAGCTTCTTCCTGCAGGATGGAGAGTAGCAGGTATAACAGGCGCTATAAAGGCTGCAAGAATGTTAGGTGCTGTTCCTATGAACCCTTTTAAAGATGTGTAGCTTTCTAGTTATACATATAGAAAAGATCTGTTTCAAAAATTTTTTAGTTCTTTTGTCCATGCGCGTTAACAAAATGCTCTTATGAAGGTCATTGAAGCCAATCGCGTTAATTTGATTCCTTTTTCAAGTTCTCTTTGGGCAACCGCGTTAATTTGATTCGTGTTAATTTAATGCATTGTTAATTTCTGTCTTCGTTAATTTCCTAGAATAAGGTAATCACATTACAACCAATATAGAGACCAAATATAATTCGTCGAGTTCACTCGAGCTCTTTGCCACTATCCGTATATCGAAAAGGCAAGAGACCCTGGGTTTGAGGTTGATCTGTAACTACATAAAGTAAGAAAAATTTCATCCCTACCAAACATTTATCCTAACTTTCTAAACACATCCAACCCATATTCAGCCAACGATAGATATTAGATGTTTTAATGACTGCAACCAGTGGGTAAAAATCGTCAAAAAGTCACTGCGATGAAAATCATATATATAATGTTTATATTTCTATGGAAATGCACTTCTACGCAGTGATTTTTCAACAAATTTTCCCTACAAACAACAATGAAAGGACTTACAACATCAACAGATCTATAAGAATAAGCCGTGTTTCACCAAAAACACTTTAAAACTCCTTGACTTTCAATGTGCTTCGATTGGCACTCGCTAACTAATCGGATTTGCAGCTCAAGATATCAGGGGGTATTATGATTATGAATAGGTGTATAGGTATTTCCGGTTATTTCAATTCATCAGGAAATGCACTGTGATCCAAAGAGGGTTGAAAGTTTCCTTATCAGACATCTGAATGAACTTCAAAGGAATATCTCCACCTGCGCTTTTAATTGTAATAAAGTTTATGACATTCCTATATCAATTTCCAGTCAACCCATTTCCTTGTAAGCATTTGCAATACCTACGATTACACGACATCTTCGTAAGCTTGAGCCAAGTTTGACCATTTAAATATTTGTAGCTTTTACAACTTTTTCCTTTCTCTGCTTAGCTTATTTTGGAGAGTATGATAACCAGTACTAAGAAAAAAATTGGCGAATTATCATCACTCACAATTTAGGTTTGCTGAAGGTACCTCTAATAACTCAGAATAAGCCTTTGTCAAAGCATAATACAATTAAAACATGACTATATTTTTGGGAATAAAATAAATCAAAATGTTTTCGGATTCAACTTTAGGTTTTTAACAAGTCTTGGCTGATATGGTTAGATCTATTTTGAAATGGATTGCATTCAAACTCGTAGTTCTAAACACACAAGGACAAAGTTGAAAACCTTGCTATTATTTCCATTCTAAAGTTTTGAGACCAGTGAATTATAGAATATTATAGGAAAACAGAAACCTCCGTAATGTCCCATGTATGAAAATGAAAAGCTTCATTTTTGTATTAAAAACAAATATTTAAAACGTTTCAATTATTAGGGAGATTCGTACTCGACGAGCCTGTTACACGAAAAAAATCAATTACTTGTGAGAATTTTTTTTAAAACTTTCTACTAAAACTGTACTTTAGAGATTTAAAGCCTTTTGTTGTATCAAAAGAAACATCATTACTTTGCACGCTTATTTCAAGTGTTGATGTGTAGTTTCTAATGACTTTGTAGGGAAAACTTCGGAAAGATGAAATGTTACGGTTCTGGATCAAAATGAGGGAACAGGGGTTTCTTATGTATATTTGCTACATAAGATCACACCAATACCCACATGAGCGAAATCGGTCGAGACGTCAGTATGCATAACATTACATTCAAATTACCCAGGGGCAAATATCTCAAAAAGCAATATGACAGTCTACTATATTGGTGACGGGGTGGCGAAAAACTTTGTGTCTAATTTGTTTTTGGAAACGTGGATGTGACGTCTCTCATAATTTTTGATAAACTCCGTGGTTGGTCAACCTCGAACCCAGGGTTTCTTGCCTTTTCGATATACGGATGGCGGCGAAGAAGACCCTGGTCCCGGCTGCTCAAAATCAACAGTATAAGTGTGGATTTTAATTTATGCAATATTTGCCTCAGTAAGCCCCACATTTTCATAGTTGCTTCTTCGAGTAAGCAAGTTCTGCATAAATTATGTGAAAAATAATAAGTAGACGGCGAACCTTCTATTAGTATCAAACAGAAAGATCAGAAGAGAGGGTTCACGATTAATAAACATGGAAATGTTGTGAAGCTTTTTGAAAGGCTGCAACTTGCTTTGTTATCGTGCAACCTTGATAATATTTGCTTCAAACCTAAACAAATTGTTTGTTTTCAACATTTGTTATTTGAAAGAGATGTTATTTATTGCTGTTTTACCAACTGGTTATGGGAAATCTTGATTTATCAGTTGCTTCTTAGCTTTTTATGAAGTAGAAAAATTTCAAACATAGTTATCGTTATTAGTCCCCTAAATTCGACCATTGAAAACCAGATGAATTGTTTAAACAAGATTGGTATTCCTAAGAGTAATGCAGGAAGAGAATTTGTTACAGATAATATTTTTTTCAGAAGTTAACTGTAGTAATTATGAGGAAGAAAATGATATTTATAAACATTTTTCCCCATTGATTCTGGGAGGGAAAGCTTAAATTGTTTTCTGTCATCCTGAGGGGGCTCTTAATGAAAAAACTTTAAAACTATTTTGGAGCCAAGTATATCAAGATATAATGTTGTGGCTGTGGTCATTGGTGAAGCACACATTGCATCGAGTCGTGGTAAGAAATATATTGTTATTTGAAAATTTCTACTGCATTTTAGTTTTTTATCATAAAAAACATGGTCTTCGATTTCGCTTTCTGGTATCATCAAACATTAAACATAACATAATTCATATATAAATAAGATATCTAGCTCTTTATATAATATTTTTAATAAAGTAGTACTGTCAATGTTCCTAATTCAGAATAACAAACAATATGGAATGTAAGTCAAAGCAAGTTCAAAATATTTTTAAATTAAAAACACTGCACATCACTGTGGATCAAACTAAAACAAAAAATTCTATACTGTTATAATCATGATCTTTATTTATTTTCACCTTTGGAATTAGGAAGTCAGAATTAAGATCAATGACAATTACAAACAAAACTATGAAAATATAAATGTAGCTATTTATTTTACATAACATTTGTTTTTTAATTGGGTTTTATATACCAGTAACAGCAAACCTTACATTTTTGCTTCAAAACTGTATTAGACGTTGTATTAAAATCGAATTGTGTTAACCCTTCATATGCAGTTGTTTCAAGACTGATGGCGAAACTTTTCTGACACAAACTTTTTAAATTGATGTTTTCTTTGAAAATATTTCGTTTTACACCCAAAAGTATATATGTGTGGGCAATGATCGTTAATGACCCCAACAATGGCCAATGGTTGTTTTGTATTTAAAGCTGACCAGATTTTTTTTCTTGCATCAGTGTTATTGACATAGTTATGATTTCATCATAGTGTTTATGATATGCAGATGTATGTATGTTGACTTTTTTATTAGTGTTTAAATTTGTAAAGGAAGATTGTGTTGTGTCAAAATTAAGATGCTTTTTCGATTCTATTGTAGTAACCATTGATTTTGCAGGTGGTTGCGTGCTGGTTTCAGGTGAACCAGCAGACATTCGTTTAATGGAAAATTTTTGTCTTTATTCAATTTGACTTCTCTTCTCTGATTTAAGATTTTCTCCAAGAAATATAGTTTCTGAAAAGTCGTCACCAACATGTATGTTTACACCACATACCGTTGAGATTTTCCTGCTTAAGTTTTTTCTTTTCACCAGACACAGATTGTACTTTCAACAAAAAGCTGTTGTCAGTAACAGTAAGACTGCACAATCTGCATGTTCCTCCAACTCTAGGTTTTCGAGAATAGACTTTTTTTAGGAGTAATTTTCAATAACTCTTCGTACATTTAACTAAAAAATTATATTCATCAGTCAACTGATATGCCACTTGAAAATTATGGGGAAGGAACGGCACAAATTAGTCAGAGAACTAAAAGTCACACTAGCAGCCTTTTTTAACTAAAAAATATTTTATTAAAATCATAACTATCCTATCAAGTTTGGCCAAAAACACATGTAGATGAAGGGTTGATAAGTTGGAATGTATGCCAATTAAGGAAAAACAAAAATATAATGGTTTTCCAAAAACAATGAATTTATAAAATTTTCTCTTCCAAACCACGTGCTCGGACTTTCATTCTCGCTTCTGCGTTTACCATTTTGATAAACAACGCGCTGCTTAAATTATTCGAGAATCCTGCTGAACCAATGAAATCAGAGAACGCAACAGCCGGGACCAGGGTCTTCTTCGCCGCCATCCGTATATCGAAAAGGCAAGAAACCCTGGGTTCGAGGTTGCGTGGTTGGTCTTTTGTAAACGCTCCTGCCATACATTATTTTTGTCAGTTTTGGGTATAAGGCGATTATAAGACGTAATATGTACCATTTTCAGTTACTTTTTGACCACAGGAGCGTAGAACGGCTGAGAAAAGGTCTTTTATTGATAGAAAATATATATTATATTTATAATGCAAATGAACCAGAACAACGCTGCTCGGTTAGCTGGATCGTGATCTAACATTTATTTTCAACTAGGGACAGTTAAGAATCGTATAACAGATAAGTCCTCCCGTGCTATTAAGAAATGCCATAGATCCCGATTTCCCGATATTACGTATCGGAGCTCAGGGCGATTTGATCTAGGCTGGGGAAAATTTGTTATTTTCTATTAACCACCGCTTATTAGAGGGGGCGCTTATTAAATTAATTTTGAATTTAAATACGGTCTGTTCTCACGTTGAAATATTTGAGAATATGGTTACTATGGTTACGAGAGAAAATTTCAAACAATGCGTGACTACGTGTGAGGAACATGGCAGAAAACGTGGCGATATAACCTGTTGTACGAAGGTAATAAGAAGTTTAGAAAGATAAATTCTTATAGTTATTTCCATTTCCATTGACAAAAACACCTGCTTCTTTGGTAACCTTGTCTAACATTTCAAAGACTTCTTAAGTTTTAATAGATTTTATGAACTTGATTTCTTACCATCTGTTTTTTAACTTCACTCTCGTGTGGCCATGTAAGTAAAAAAAAAAAAAAAAAAAAAAAAAAAACTGGTGGAGAAAGTAATGTAGAAAAATATTTTCAAGATATTTGAAGCACGAGGTTTGCTTGACATCAATGACAGGAGATAAATTTTAATACGAGTATTTTTTTTTCAAACTCATTTTTTGAAATTATATATACTGTAGGGTGTCGATTTAGGTTAAGATTATATCTTACAGTCCACTTAAGCCCTTGTACGACAGTATATAACAACTTTTGTGTAATCTCAGAAGATTCTATGGTGGTAATTGTACGACAGAATATATTGTATAAAATTGCTTTTGTTAAGTTTTATTCTCTGAAAGAAATTTGAGCTTGGCAAAAAAACGAGTAATTACAGTGTGTTTCATAAATGTTGGAAACGAAAATTTTAAAGCTGTTCTTTTAAATGAGTATATCGAATTCCAAAATAATTTTTACATCAATGGAAAGCCTTTTTCAAGTTCTTTCGGCTAGTATATTTTTGTGAAAAATGAAAGAGTGGTTTTTGAAAAAATAAGGAAAATGTATTGGAAAAATGTAACTATGCATAATTCTTGTCTTATATCTGGATTTAAATTTTGCTAAGAAATTATTTTTCATATGAATAGCACCCTGGTGCGCTAATATAAATTTACTGTCGCTCTCCCACATACTTCGAAAATTTATTAACAATTCAGAGTTAACTACACTAGCCAAAACAACTATTTTAGTCTCTATTATAGTAGGAAGTGCCAACTTGACATGCATTGTTTGGTGAGTGTAACGTTTACGAAACAGATTTTTTCCAGAATTTTAGTTGTACGAAAGGACCTATCTCCTTCGCAGGTCTTTAATTACCTCGTTAGTTCCTTTGCATGGCTTGTAATATTATTTAACAGGGGAATAACAAAATTGCAATGTGAGGGAGAGTGAAAGTAACTAATGATATGATACAATGTTTCATTTGAAGGTTGTTTCACAACCGCCGTCACATTTTCCTGTGACAAAATGATAAAGTTTTCTCCAACACAGGGTGAGTTTTTGTTGAGAGATTTTCGATCGAAGTTCGTGGAAAAGATGAGAAGAATTCCACGTTGTTGTTTTTGTTGTTGTTGTTGTTGTTGTTGTTTTTGAATGCTTGTTGAGGTTGGTTAAAAATGTCATTTTTTTCTTGCAGTTGAAAGAAAGGAAAAATCAGACATTTGTTTTTGCACATCTCTCACATCTTGCCTTTCCTTCAGTCATTGTTGTATCTTTATTGTCTGAATAAAAATAGTGATTCTGGTAATAATGATAAGGCGAGTGATATGAAAGTAGACGGTAGACGATTACATGATAGTGGTTTGTACGGTAGCCGACTCATATTGTGGAAAGTATGAAATTCGGGGCCAATTTACTTTTTTTATTCTGATAACACAAGAATTAAACTTTCTTTCGATATACTCCTTTGCAATTTTTACCAAGACCTTACGCTTCTGAAAACAACTTAGGCTTGTTTAACGGGTTAAAACACTGCCGCAATTCGAAACCTTCCTAAACTTTTCCGTTACGAAACAGGTTAAAAATTATTACTTGTCTTATGAAAGTTTTAAAAACTAGTCTCACAAGATGCGCTCTTCAAGGTTTTAAGTTTCTTATTTTCTTCCGAACAAGCGAGGCGTTAAGCAAAGTTTACACCAACCTCGAACCCAACCTCGAACCCAAGTTCTTTCATTTCTTTCCACATACAGATATACGTCACTGTTCGTATATTGGACAAGAGACCCTGAATTCGAGAACGGGATACAACCCTATAGATTTGATGGACATTGTGGATCTAAGATAACAGGATATAGAGGTAAACAATTAGTTTGCGAAGAAAAGAAGGTAACCCGTTTGTTTTCTCAGCAAGAAGAAAAAGAAGAGATTTATTTGTTCCGAAGATATAAGTCAATCAGTATATATTAATATGTAAGCATTTCCTGTCTGTGTTATGATTGCTGCAAGACACCAAGCATTGTCATGGTCAATAAAAGGAAACCATCAATGGGATTGTTGAAGTTATTTCTAGTTCTGTCAAATTTTGTTTTATAGATAGAAGAAAATTACATAACAATGTAAAAAAAGACACGAAAACATGCAGTTTGGCACAAAGAAATGCGAGTCCAAACATCACCACAAGCATAAAGACGCAAATAAGAAATATCTTATTGATGACGACATGATCAAGAAGTTGGAGTTCTATCAAAAACGTACACGATATAATCAACAGATATCACGCCAAAGACACTTGGAAAAATACGATAAAGGTAATGCTAATATCACACATCGACCCCCTCTGCAGCGTTCCAACACGGTAGACTGTTCAATACGCATGCCGACGCGTAACGTATTAAGGACGCAAAGCTCATTATCAGTACCTACAACTGATGTATTTTGCGAACAAGATGATGATAAAGATCACTTCGTGGCAGACTCTATGCCGAATGCTGAATCTATCTTGAAAGTCAGAAATAATACAGATGAGATGAAACAAAATAATGGTGGCACCAAAAAAAACGAAAAGGAGATGACCGAGTGTAAAGGTGAAAGGTCTAAAAATAATATTGAACGAAGTCGAAAAGTCAGTTGGAAAATGAAAGTTGCCGAAGAGATTAATTTTGAGACTGAATCAAGACAATCATATGAAAAAAGAAAATGTTGTATATTCCTCTGCTTATGAAACGAACGATGGTTAGATATCCTATTTACTTCTTAATTGAAACAGACTGTGTCAATTTCCAATGAGCTTAATGAAAGTAGCCAGCCGGCAAAATCGTCAAAAAGTCACTGTGACGGAGATAATTTTTATTGAAATTGTGTGCATATTTATATAGAAATACACTCCTTCGCAGAGATTTTTTGACAAATAGCCAATGTTTCTCGAGTGTACGTCATTTCTGTTTGCTGCCAAGTATATGAAGGTGTTCCAAAACAACATTGACCTTAGAGCTATTTTTAGTTTTATTCATACTGCCTGAGCAATTGTATGGGTCTCTCAGTGGACAAATTTGTAGAAAAAATCATTGCGAAGGTTTTCTAGAAATCTACGCACTGTTTCAACGAAAAATTTTTCTTTCCTTTGACTTTTGGGCGACTTTTTTACACTACACTCACTCTCTTTACGTGTTTATCTCATATGAATGTATAATATATAGCATTTACCGTTAAGGCTGTTTTACATTGAGCGGCTAGTGATAAAAACAATCATTCTTTACTACCTATTGTTACAATTTTTCGCATTGAGTTCGCATTGTGCAGAATTTGGGTCGTTGGTTGATCCTTTTCTACTAAAATTCTATGTTCTTCATTTTCTTGTTTCCTAATTGGCTGTTCCAAACAAAGGCGTGTACCTAATTAGTTGTTACAAACGAAGGCGTGTACCTGATTGGTTGTTCCAAACAAATTTCCCTGACATAAATCGTTAGCTATAATAACCCTAACCCTAACCCTAACATCTGTCTGTTTCACATAAATATTCTGCAAGTAACATCATGAATAAGTAAAAAGGCGGGAAAGCCTCAGCAATGAAAAGTTTGAAAAAGTATGTGGGCAGAAGGAAATGTGTGTATGAAAAACAAAAACTCCTTAAGTCAATCACTTCATATTTCTTTTATTAAAAACTTTCCTGGTCTTCACATGTATTACAGCAACTTACGGATAAGGTATAGGGGGATTTAGAACATAGTCAAACCTTCTGGAGGAGAGTTAAGTTATCAAGAGAAGAAAAGAAAAATGCGCAATTACTAAATTTGTGACAGTGTACTCCTCCACAAAGTTTGACTATAACTGTCCTCCTCTGTAAGGGATTTAATTTCCCATTAATTTCCCGTCTTAGTATTGTTCCTCATTTGTAGCAAAATTCAAGATATTTACATTTGCATTTGTTACGCCGTCAAATGTAGTAACTCCGTCAAATGTAGTAAATTTTCTACGACAAATGTAGTAACTCTGTCAAATGTATAACCTTACGACAAATGTAGTAAACACCTTTAAGTTTGGAATGAGCCATAATTAGGCCAAACACGTGAAGGTCTTCACTAGGTAACTTTTTAAGGGTTATCAGGTGGTCATATAATGAAACCAAAAATTGCTCATGCGCAGTAGAAATATGCTAGTATGAGGTAAATGAGCCATAATTAGGCAAAACACATGAAAGTTTTCATCATATATTATCCAAGTGTGTTATGAAGTGGCCATAAATAGATCCCAATTTCGCACATGTGCAGTGAAAACATTGAAAGAATTTGGGTAGAATTATGACAAGAAAAGTTCATGTAAGTATACATGTATTTTCAGTACTGATAACAAAACATAAGAAGTGTTTGTTTGAAGGTATCCTGAATTCAATTGACGTCACACATACAAGGGTTTACCTCCTTCTCACAAACTAAGAGTCGGTTAGAAATGAAATATTTAATTAAAAAGTGACAATATGCTAACTGCGTGCATCACTAAAGGTTATAAATCCTCATGTCCCAGCTAAACCAATGAGTTCAGGATACCTTCAACAATAACAGAACAAGTGCTTATTCGAGACCTTATGTAAATACAATTCAATGATTTTCATCGATGAAAACCAAAGAAGTAAACAAATATTTGAGTTTTAAAATATCCTCCATTGAAGGATAACGGAGCATGTAGAATGATCTTATGAAAAATTGTATAGTAGTATAAATTTACGGCCAAGCTATACTTTTAATTATATACCACCCATGCCCAGCAGCCAATAGAGTTATTAGCGCACTATTCCACTTCACACGCCCACCATTTTTTATTGGTCTTTGCACTCTTTTCAATAACGTCTCTAATTGCAAAACTGCACCACTTACTCTGCCACATACATCGACGATTTTATTGACAGAGACAAACTAATTCATGAAGACGTTCATGCGTTTCGCCTCATTATCACCCATTTCGCTTGTATTGACAGTCTCTTACTGCGCATGTGCAAATTCCAGGCTCATCACGGAGCCACTTGCACTGAAAAAATTACGTAGTGAAGACTTTGATGAGGTTTGCCCAATTATGCCTCACTTAGGTCATATTATCAGGGTGTTTCACTGCGCATGCGCGATTTTTGGTTTTGGTTTAAATACGCATGCGCAAATTCCAGGCTTATTACACAGCCACCTGATAGCACTGGAAAAATTACTTGGCGAAGACCTTAATGTGTTTTTCCTAATTACGGCTCATTCAGCTCATATTAGTGTCTTTTTTACTGCGCATGTGCGACTTTGGTTTTAATTATGCGGCCACCTGATAGCCCTTGAAAAGTTACCTAGTGAAGACCTTGACGTGTTTGGCCTAATTATGGCTCATTCCTAACTTAAAGGTGTTTACTACATTTGTCGTAGGTTTACTACATTTGACGGAGTTACCTTATCGGACAAAACTTAGTCGGACAAAAGTGACTAAATTTTTTGGAAGTGACTAAAATTTTGTCCGACTAATTATTATGTCCGACTAAATATTTGATCCAAATCATTTTTTTTTTTCAGAATTCTTCTTCTTATCAGTTTAATTACAAAATTTTAAATATTTATAATTTCTTTATGACTTTTCTTTTTGTTCACCAACGAATACAATATTTTTACATGACTTAGTCATAAATGAACAATTTCTGAAGTGGTAAAGTTTTTTGATAAATAATATTAATGCTCGTTTTCATGATGTTCATTGTTTATTCTTTACGCTCTAAAGGAATCCCGACCCTTTTGTTAACAGATTGGACGTTTTTAATAGCCTCACTTATTCCAGGAAGGAATCCACAGGAAAAGAGAAAAGCACCGGTAATAATAGAAACTTCCGATGAAAGTGATAGCTAGGTAGTTCAAAAGAAAATGAAGAAGACAGTCATAATAGAAGAAACGCCTGAAGCCAATGCAGGAACCAAAATAAATTTTTATACTGATCAGGAATATGACATATGAAATATGAAATTGAAAAATAAAATTATACTACAACCCTTTTAATTAGTACTTTTTTCCGACGGCAAGATTGTGCCATCGTGGTATGATGATTTTGTTGGACATATGTTTTTCACGTCGGCAAAACTGTTTTTATTAAATATGCCTTTTCCCTTGTTTTCCTATACACAAACCTAGAACCAAGAGTAATCGGCGCACTCACACACGCTTTTCGATAATCCTTATCGAAAATTAAGTAAGTTATGAAATTTTAGAAAAGGACAAAAATTTTAGTCGGACAATATTATTAGTCGGACAAAAGTGACCAAAATATTTGGAGGTGACTAAGATTTTGTCCGACTAATATTTTCGGCCGACTAAAATTTTGTCCGACTAAGTTTTGTCCGATAAGGTACTACATTTGACAGTGTAACAGGATTCAAGAAATTTTATTCACATTCAAGATCCACATTAGACAAAATTAATTTCACATTCAATAAAAATATAATTCACATTCAAGAAACTGTCATTCACGGTTCAAGAAATTTTTATTCTCATTCAAGAAAGGAATTTTATATGCAAGGAATTTCAAAATTTATTCCAAATAAAGCACTTTAGGCCAACGTTTCATAGCGATTCGATTCTTATGAAAAATTTGATGGTGCTGATTTCCAATTTAAGAACCGAAGGCAAGGAGGGTTACAGAATGTTAAAAAAAAGGTGCACGCTAAGGTAATTGTTATGCTTTTTATGCCATGCGCGGTACATTTTTAGGGAATTGTTATACCGTTTCAGATACATTTTATTTATTATTTTATTAAACGAATATTTATTTACAGGATTATCATTTCAACAAATAAATGCTGTTATCAATATGAGTCCTGCATTAAAAAAAGAAAAAAGTAGGGCCTTTTAATCAGAAAAGTAAGCAAGTATACGGATACACCGGCATACTGGAATGATAGTTGTGAGAAAAAAATTGCTGGACACACGCATTGACAAAGATAAGAATAAGAAAAGACACACACACACAAAAAAAGAAACTTGGAAACGAGATTATTAGTCACAGTTTACACAAAATGGTCATTTAACCTCCTGAAGAAATCTTTATAATATTTAGCTTTGCGAATATCTGCGGGAAGATCATTATATATTTTTGATCCCATAATGAAAGCTGACTTCCTGGCAAATTCAGTCCTTACTTTTGGAAGTTTTATTGAAAAATCCACGTTTCTAGTCCCAATTGTATGTTTTACCGACGTGAAATATTCATGAAAATTCTCACAGGTGTTCTGGTCCAGTGACTGTCTAACGAATATACAGGCATCACGGCTTTTAAGCGAGCTTATAGGAACAAGTTGGTCACAAGACGGTTTTCCGACTATATTTTTCGCACGGCTGTCGAACGTTAAAAATCTTTTGTATAGAGTTGGGATGGAATGAAGCATGGCCAGACTGCAGTAAGTGATGATGGGCATGGCCAGACTGCAGTACGTGATGATGGGCAATACCATGGTGTTGTAGATTGCAGCCGCTCCTTCTGATGTTAGCTGATAGCGGAGTTTTGCCAAGATTTTTAAACGAGCAGATGCTTTCTTATAGGATCATTCGAGGTGACTGCGGAGTGTGAGGGTGGGATCTAATTCAACTCCAAGGTATCTGTATGATGTAGTGACGTTTATATGGTTTTCCTTGTACGACAACTGTTGTAGCGGTCTGGGAACCTTTGGCAATCGTTTCGCAGTGCCAAAAAGCATGCAGTCAGTTTTTCCTTTTTTCAAATTTTGAGGATGTCGCTGTCAGCTGTGTACAGTACTGTGTAGGTAATTGTTATGCTTTTTATGCCATACGCGGTACATGTGAAGGGAATTGTTATACCGTTTCAGATACATGTAGTAAATGTTGATGTAATTGCTATACCACTCACAACGTCTCCTTTTGTTATCCCGTCGCACTTTGTAACGACCCTGTCACACTCCGCAATTCATTTTGTTGCACTCTGCAATTCATCTTGTTGCACTTTGTAATTCAACATCCATAGCAATTTGCAACCCATCCTTGCGCACTTTGAAATCCCGCGTACGAAATTTCGCGTTTTCATTAATAAGTTTTGAAATTTCGCCGGTTACACTACTGTCAACCGCCGCATCTTTCAAACGCTCGATTTTTGTAATTACTAATTGTAGTTTCTTATGAAAATTTTGACACTGAATATGATCAGTAGCGTGTGAAAATCCTTCCGTGTTGCTATTTTTGGCTTCTCGTTCGAGAGTTTTTGATGCTCACGCGAAGTCAATTGCACGAACTTAAAACAATAACCGTGGATGGAAGATTTAAGTTACGAAAAAATTTATCCCTAACAAACATTTTTCCTTCTCTATCATGCTCTTTCTGCCTGTTATCCATATTCAGTCAACACCAGATGGACCATAAAATTTGGTTCGCTATTTCAAGCAATGTTTTTGGCAAAATATGCCGACAATTGTTTGGACTGTTATTGCCCCTCAGTGCATGCGCCTGACGAATTAGAGGGAGAGTTTTGTGGCAATAATAGTAGAAATTTTGAAGTTATTTGTATATATCGAAAAAATGGTTACCTTGTCCGGAATAATTTCGTCGGGGGAAAATTAGGTCGGGGAAAATTTTTCGTCGGGGTAAATTTCGTCATTTTGCAAAATTTTACTAATACTTTATGATAAATTTCACTTTGTCAAAATTTTCGTCACGAAGCAAAAATTTCGTCACTTTTCCCCGACGAAATTATCCCCGATAAGGTATACGCGGTTTGTGAACAATCCAGTTTCAGAAAAATAAATCAACGTGAAAAATCATAATTAAGCGACGGCGAAAATTAGATGACGCGACTATGAATCTGCTTAAGTATTAATTGGTCTATTTGAATTTTTCATAACAGGTCTTACCCGTTTACTATGGGGACTAAAAAATGCGACAAGTAGGATTACAAAATGGTTGGTGGATTATAAAGCGTGACAAGGGTGGCTTACAAAGTGCGACAGGCATTGCAAAGTGACACGTTACACCTCTTGTGCCATGTGACGCCTACTAAATGTTAACATTCATGGTAATTAGGGAGATTCGTTAACTCGACGAACCTTGTTACACGAAAAAATTCAATTACTTGTGATAATTTTTTTGAAACTGTTCTACTAAAACGGTACTTCAGAGATTTAAAGCCTTTTGTTGTATCAAAAGAAACATCATTACTTTGCTTGCTTATTTCAAGTGTTGATGTGATGACTTTATAGGGAAAAATTCACGAACAACTCTACTAAGTTGTATGCAATTCCCTACAAATCTATAGAAAAATAGTTTCGTGTAAACGAAACATGACTTTTCCGAATCCCACTAATAGCTATGATAATAAATTTATATATGAATTTAAAAATTAAGATTTCAGTTCATATATCGCAGTTTTTGTTCAAACTTCAATATGAAAATCTGAAAGAGGCAAAATTTTATTACTATAATTACGAAAAACTTTCCTAACTTTTAGTATGATTGTAAATACTAAACAAGCGAAAAAATGGTCTAACAAACGGTATTACAAAACAGATTCAGCATGTTAAAGAAAAAGAAACGCACTTGTTAACATTGTAAAAACTTCGTCCATACCATACGATACGATACCATACCATAATCATACCATACCACAAAAAAGATACAGTGGAATCTCTAAAAGCGGACACTATTATAAAGTGGACACCTCTTTAAGACGGACAGTTTATCTAGGAACGGATGGATTTACAGTCAAACTCTTATGAAAAAGTCTCTATAAAGCGGATAATTATAAAGCGGGCACCACATAAAGCGGACAGGTCCCAAATGAACTTTTAGCCTATAAAAATTCTCTCCAAAGCGGACACGCAAACAAAAACAATTTATATTTTCTGGTAATATTTACTTTTTATAATGTTTTATTCTCTTGTCGATACTATGAATAACTTTTTTCACAGCATTTATGCCCACTGAATGACTTTGAAATTCACAGGAATCTCGAGTTCATAGTCAGCACCATGATTCGCACGTTTTCCAATCACAGTGCATTTTATTGTACAGTTAGCAAGCGTTAGAAAACGCTTGAAAGTTAAACAGCTTCAAAACAAAACGCAAACGCCAATAACATCATGTTTCGGGTGATTTCATCAACTGGATTATCGAAGTTATTGACTGTTACGTTTTGGTTTCAAGTGTGGTAGTAACATTTGACTTTTTATCTTTAGAATAAAAATGTTTTTCATTGCATTAAACGTGTCCTTTCTTTGCCCTATGAAACGTGTTAACTTTGCAAACCTTTGGACCTTTAGAAAACCAATTCGAGACCAATTCTCGATTTATTTTTGCTAGATATTTATGTTCATATGGAATCTCTATAAAGCGGACATCTTCATAAAGCGGACACTTCTTTCAGGTCCCAATGGTGTTCGCTTTACAGAGATTCCACTGAATAAAGCGACCTGTAAAGACCGCACGTCAGCTGAAAATAAATGTGCTGCTAAACAGAGAACTTGTGCTTGTTATTGTGTCAAATGATGTCATGTTCTGTGTTTTTGACTTTAGGACACCCGTGGTGGAGTAAAGTCTTTAAAATACCCGTGGTTTCTCCTCCTCCTCCTCCTCCTACTACTACTACTACTCCAAGTTATGAACGTTTTTGTGCAGCGTTAACATGACATCGTTGCCGAATTCGCAAATTTGATCAAATTCAGAGTTTCAGTAGGCCAATTTTCATGAAATTTTGCACAGAGCACAATTGAAAGGTGCTGATTTCAAATTTGACAGTCATTTTGTCTGATTTGTCAAAAAATTTGAAAGGTGTTGATTTTGAATTTGACAATGATTTTGCCAGGTTTGACTAAAATTGGGCAATTTAGGCCAAATTTGGACCAAATTTCGAAAATTCTTCAATTTTCATGAAATTTTGCACGGGTCACAATTGAAATGTGCTGATTTCGAATTTGACAATGATTTTCGTCAGATTTGACTAAAATTGGACAATTTGGACCAAAATTTGAAAGTTCTTCAATTTTCATTAACTTTTGCACAGAGCACAATTGAAAGGTGCTGATTTCAAATTTGACAGACATTTTGTCTGATTTGACCAAAAATGGACAATTTGGGCCAAATGTGTACCGAATTTCGAAAGTTCTTTAATATTCATAAAAATTTGTACAAAGCACAAATGATGTTGATTTTGAATTTGCAAAACATTTTGTTAGATTTGACCATAATTTAACAATTCGGCAAGTTTGTATTTTTGAAACTAGATATGTATCGTTGTGTTACTTCCTGAAGTCTTCAAGCCAAGCGGCTTCTTGTTGTAATTGAAAACCAACGAATACATAAGATTATTTAAAAGAATCACCTCCATAGATTTTTAACAGAAAAGTTTACAATTGACAGATTATCACAATGCTTTATAATGCAAATCCTTACTGGGAAGACTTTATGGAAGTAAGTGGGAATTGAATCACTCAATGAACAGACAAAATGGCTTGATGTCGATGCTCTGTTATGAGTTCATTCACAGTTGAAATTTTATGAGTCAACTTGTAGTTTAAACACCTGTAAATCTGTAATTGAAGACAGTTTATATATGATAATAATGAATTGTTATGTGTAAAGGTCAAATAAAGACGAATCACAGCTATCTATAAGAGAACGTCCATAAGAACGTCCAATCACTTGGTTACTTTTTGTTTCTTTGCCATTTTGACATTAGCAAGCTATCCATTCCAATCAACCGCTTGCTTCCTGTTCGGGAGGTCACGGGTTCCAATCCTCGACCGAGTCATGCCAGCGACTATACAGTGTGAATCACTCCTCTCTGCTTAGTACTCAGCAAGAGAGTAGAAATGATGTCTAGGATGGTTGTCTAGTTGAGCGGTTCCTGTCATTACAGCTACCGTAGCCCAAATGGGGGCTTTAAGTATACCCTCATTGATAACACTACCTTAAGGAACTGAAGCCTGGGTAAACATAAATAAATAAATAAAAAACAAATAAATAAATAAAATTGCTGACACATACAACGCTCACAAAACAGGTTTATAAAGTTCTCTAAGTTATGAGAAGTCTTTTAAGAAGGTCATGTTGATCATAAAATGAGTCAAACAAAACGTTTTGCCCACCAAATTTAACACATGTTTTATGTGTAGGAAAACCATACGTAAAGCTTGTAAATTTATCACTTTTAATTTTATAAAATTTGAAAATATATAAAGTTTTTACATAAAATCTCTGGAAAGACTCAATTAAGTGTCTTTGGCCGCCCTCAAAATCGTGTATCCAGAAAGAAATAATCTGAAAGGTGTCCTGGAAGGAAAACTGCTGAGTATTATCGCCAGGCCCAAAGTTCTTAGACTGCCTGTAGTGTTATTTCATCTTGGAGAACTTCCAAACAATAAACTTGGATAAGCTTTAGCTTTTATATCATATTATACATTCTTAAATAATCAGATAATTCTGTTACATTCGTTGACTCAGCTTTTGAGTTCTTGTTTAGTTTTCGATAAAGGAAGATAATGATGAATGGTTTTGTTGTAAGAAATCTTTAACATTGAATTTTTCACTTAGTGAGCAGTTCAATTTGAAGCTATCTGTTGTTGCTGAAATAACGTTATGCGTTTTCTACGGCTTCCCCAAGACACCTACCTGAAGAGCGTACGTAGGGGATTTCCTTGAACATTTCCTTACAACATTCATTATCTTGTCAATACTTGGTGTAAGAATTCACAAGTGACCATACCCTATATGGTAATCCGAGTCTGATGCCTTCCAGTAATTTTATAGTCGTGCCTACAACCAATTTTGATACAGAAGAACTTCTATAAAAGTCACAAACAAAGGTGCATGCTTTTTTTATAAGAACCATTTAATAAGGTTTGACCAAATAATAAGAACAAAGTACAAGCTGATTTTTACATTCAAAACTTAAGTGCATCGTGATTGTGGATTAAAATAAAAACCATTTTGGAACATGTATCCTCTCACAAATACAATTCAAATCTAGATAATGACGTCAATGTTTTTTACAATGGCTGTGCGATCAAAATAGGAACAACCCAGAGCTGAAAAATCTCGAAAATACAGTCTCCCTTTGGATTTTACTGGTTCTTATAAAAACAAAGCGTGCATTATAGTAAATGTTCTCTCAAATATAAAACCTAAAAAAGGGATTTAATTTGGACCTTTAAAATTTGTGATCTAAAGTTACAAGAAGAACTCGCATAAAAATCCTTCTATACACGAGACCTTTTTTGTTTCTTAACAATATTCTCCATTTATGTCTAATGTCAATATTTACAAAAGGTAAGAGAGTATTCCCGTGATAATGATAATCTGTATACAAACGTTCAAGTCTCGACAACTTAAAAAGGAGTTGTGAAACAAACAAGTCATCAAAGTAAATTCCTGAAATTAAATTTTGCAGAAAAATAAGAATTCGCAAAAGATAAAAAGACAATGTCAAAGCGAGTGTGTTATGTACAAATCTTATCTTCTAGGTGATGTGTCGTAAATAAAAATTATCATGCAGTGATGTTGTGTTTGGCAAGTCTAAAAAAAAGGATATTTTTGAAAAATGTGATTATTTATTCACCATCTATTGTTGATAACTGTCGATTATAGCGTTCTAACATTAAAAACATCAATTCCGATCAGTCGATAAACTTTCATTTCTAATCTCATCGTTGAGCGTGTTTTGAAAGAATGCTTCTTCGCAGTTTTCGACAGTTTTGTGCTCGTTTTCAACTGTTTCCTTGATCTCTTTCAACGCTTGGTGTACTGGGAATGAGGTGGCTCGTACCAGTTTCCTATGCTTTCGCTGTTTTTTCTTTTCAACACTTTTTCCGTTGCATTCACTATTGATTTTATTACTTCCGCTCGCGTCTATTTTCGTGTCAATCTTATATTTATCATGACAATTGCTTTTGGCATCTGTCGGTGAGTTTCCCGTCACCATATCTAAATCGTTTGTCATTGCCGGAGATTCAACTGATGCTGATCTTGGCCGACGTACATCTGTCTTGAATAAGTCAGGTATTGATTGAGCGGAGCCGCCATACGAACGAAGAGGATAAATATCTCCCTCTTGGTCTTGTAAATAATAGGAAAAACTTCTTGACGACGGCTTTCGGCATCCGTCTTTCAAAGACCGATGGCCTAATTGGTAGGCGCTTGAGTCACTTGACGTTCGCATTAAACGTCTGTGGCCGTTATTCATATTTGCCGCCATAATATTTTGAGGATGAAAAATGCGATTAGTGCTCGAGTCACACATCATTGTCGGTCGATTTCGTTTATCTAATCGGTAATTTTCAAGTAATTTACCGCGATTCAGAAGAACAAATTGCTCACCGGTTTTTTCTGAAACGGTATATTTGATACATTTCTGCGCATCCACATGAAACTGTCCGATGGAATTTTTGATACTCACATTACTTTTGTCTAAAACGTTAGCCATGTATCGTTCCTCATTCCTCAAACACTTTAGCTGGTTCTCTAACATTTTTTCTTCACGAAAATTACTTTTCTGAGCTTTCTCTTCGGCTTTAGACATTGGTAAGAATTTCACGTAGTCGAATTTAGCTTGCGTATACATGCCTTTGTGACTTTTCATGTTGAAAGATTTTTTTTTTCTTTCTCATCGTCGAGTACTTTGTAATATAAACAGATCATGTTATTTATTTATTTATTCATTTTTACGACGACATCATTTTTGTGGTTTGTTTTTAGTTGTTTGTTCAAATAAGATTAACAGGTTTTGGGCCCAGATTTAGTTTCAAAACAATCACTGCGGGGAAGAGATTGGCAGATCGGTGAGCAAAAGAAGCCCAACAACGGGCTGCTTATGGTTCGTTTTACTCTCCGCCGTAAATGATTATCTTGATAATCCATATGTGATCGGCATTTAAACCTTATATTTCTTCTATTGTTCTTGATTGGTTACTCATTCTGATCACGTGTAACAACAATGTTATTTGATTGGTTACTCATTCTGATCACGTGTAACAACAATGTTATCAATCAAATTTTCTGTTTACATTGGGTTACTATGATCTAGCACAACATAGGATTTACAGACATGTCTTAAAACATTGCCATGAACGTGTCTTAAAGGATTTGCAAAAGAAACAACTCTTCTGTAAATCTGAAAGACAATCTATCTTTCCTCTTGATTTGTAATAATGGTATACTTGATACATTTTCGCGCTATAACATGAAACTGGCCAATCCGGGTTTTGATACTCACTGATGTCGATCTTAATTCTACGTTTCTAAGAAGCAGGCAAAAGGAGATTAGCAGTTGCTTATAAAAAAAAATCGTGTACAAATCCATGAAAAAATATATTAAAGAATTCTTAGAATCTGGCCTAATTTCAACCTCGAACCCAGGGTCTCTTGCCTTTTACGATATAGTGGCTATCCGTATATCGAAAAGGCAAGAGACCATGGGTTCGAGATTGGCCTAATTCGATTTGCTAGACTTCTCCTTTGCATATTATAACAAGAGTGAATCAAACCATAATGTGAAGTCTCTCTTAAGAATGTCTCTGTGCATGTGGTTTCCAGTAATAGACAATAGAAGAAGCAGTCAGTGACTACAATGCTTGTCAAGACGCCTGTGAAACCATGTTTTATATAGCTTTAACATATCCCCGGTTTTATAAACCTTTTGCTCCTCTCAATCAGTGAAGGAATCAAAATAATCGACCTTCTGGCGTAAAAGTTATTTAGGGGCTGATCATATGGAGCTTTTCATCCCGGCAGGTCGGGACGAAAATTGTCCCGGGACGATTTTTACGTTGCGATCATATGAGAAATTTGTTCCGCCTTGCCGGGATGAAAATCATCTCGGGATAGTTTTTATGTTATTGTTTATATAAAAAATGTTATTAAAGCGCACGCGTGAAATATTATCCCGTCCCGGCTAGACGTGATAATTGTGATCATATGGTGAAAATCACCCCGGGATAGCTTCTTTGTTATTGTTTATATAAAAATTGTCAATACTGCGCACGCGTGAAATATTATCTCGTCCCGGCAAGACGGGATAACTGTGATCATACCTTATTGGACAAAACTTAGTCGGACAAAAGTGACTAAATTTTTTGGAAGTGACTAAAATTTTGTCCGACTAATAATTTTGTCCGACTAAAATTTTGTCCGACTAATAATTTTGTCCGACTAAAATTTTGTCCGACTAATTATTATGTCCGACTAAATATTTGGTCCAATTCACTTTTTTTCAGAATTCTTCTTCTTATCAGTTTAATTACAAAATCTCAAATATTTATAATTCTTTATGACTTTTCTTTTTGCTCACCAACGAATACAATATTTTTATATGACTTAGTCATAAATAAACAATTTCTAAAGTAGTAAAGTTTTTTGATAAATAATATTAACGCTCGTTTTCATGATGTTCATTGTTTATTCTTTACGCTCTAAAGGGATTCTCGACCCTTTTGTAAACAGATTGGACGTTTTTAATAGCCTCACTTATTCCAGGAAGGAATCCACAGGAAAAGAGAAAAGCACCGGTAATAATAAAAACTTCCGATGAAAGTGATAGCTAGGTAGTTCAAAAGAAAATGAAGAAGACAGTCATAATAGAAGAAACGCCTGAAGCCAATGCAGGAACCAAAATAAATTTTTATACTGATCAGGAATATGACATATGAAATATGAAATTGAAAAATAAAATTATACTACAACCCTTTTAATTAGTACTTTTTTCCGACGGCAAGATTGTGCCATCGTGGTATGATGATTTTGTTGGACATATGTTTTTCACGTCGGCAAAACTGTTTTTATTAAATATGCCTTTTCCCTTGTTTTCCTATACACAAACCTAGAACCAAGAGTAATCGGCGCACTCACACACGCTTTTCGATAATCCTTATCGAAAATTAAGTAAGTTATGAAATTTTAGAAAAGGACCAAAATTTTAGTCGGACAATATTATTAGTCGGACGAAAGTGACTAAAATATTTGGAGGTGACTAAGATTTTGTCCGACTAATATTTTCGGCCGACTAAAATTTTGTCCGACTAAGTTTTGTCCGATAAGGTATGGAACAAAACCACCTCGCTTAAGCGGGATCCCGGCAGAAATAAATGAGATCCCGCCTAACTGGGACAGGGTGATTTTTTTCGTTTTCCATATGATCAGAAAAACAAATTTAGCGAGAATTACACAAAAGGTAGGATCTCGTCAAAACGTCTCGTCTCAATGGAAAGCCATTTTCAAGTTCTTTCGACTAGTGTGTTTTTGTGAATAATGAAAAAGTGGTTTTTGAAAAATAAGGAAAATGTCTTGGAAAAATCTAATTAAAATGATTTTCGTTCGCTTTCACGTAAAAGAATTTTGTCACTAATTGATGTTCGGCTTGTGAAAGTATACAGAAATTGAACATGGAATGACAAATTGTTTGACTTAGCTAAAGAAAAGTAGACCCGTTACTCATTTGTGGGTATAGAGACTCGACTTTTCTCATCGATAAAATAGTTCATTAAGCAGATAACGAACATTTTAAGTATTTGCCTGATGCTAGTTTGTATTATGACATATTATGGAGATAAATCATGGGGACTGCCAATTTCTCAAATAAAGAATGAATGATTAAGAGCAATAAAGACCCCGGGTACGAAATTGGTCGAATGCAATATAAGAAACACGTTCACTGATGTTCAAAAGGATTTAAAAGAAACAGTTTGGTGGTGATGTAAAAATAACATCAAATCTGCTAAAACCAACGTGTTGCTCAACTACTTGTATAGTTAAGCGATAACCCAATCGGATTAAAGTGGTTCTTATTGATATTATGACGTCAAACAGAAACAGTCACGTGTGCAAAATTGCATTGCTTTTAGCCAGAAGTTTGTAGAACTGTTATTGGCAAACATGGTATATTATTCTGTGATGTGGATGTTTATTCTGTTGCGTATTTTGCGCAGTTAATTGAGCATTCCTTTGGAGTCGAAAAGAACTGTGTCGAAATGAGAAAGCAGGAAATGATTGTGTTCTTGGTTTTATTATAACAGTTCTTGGGTTTTTTTCAGACAGTTCTCGTTTTTTTTCAGACAGTTCTCGAGTTTTTTTTAAGACAGTTCTCGATGTCCCCGTTCTCCGATTTTAAGAGACAACTTAGCTACATTTGTTTGACAGTGAGGACCACATTAAAAAGCTGTTTCGAATAATATTTCCTGCCCAGGATTCTAAATGTTAAATGAAGTCCTTGTTTATATTTAACTAAAGTAAATGGACAACTTAAATAGCAGCCTAGAATTGTCTAAAACAAAGACGAGAAGTGGAGAACTGTCTCCTTAAAAACCGAAAACTATTACACCTCGTGGCTATCGTAGTTTTTTGCAACTGCAGGTTTCACGGAAACACTTCAAATGACGCTCTTTAAGATAATGCCCTATTTCGAAGAGGCATTAAGGGCGGTGACGTTTTCGCTCTGTTTTTGTTTTTATACACAAATGAGATACTAGATGCAACTTCGGTAATCAAAATTTATAACGTAATGGTCGGCTCTCACTTATCCAGGACTATATAGAATCGATTGTAAATTACGGAGTTATACTTAGCTATACGAATTTTTGTTAAAAATTCCAGAATTTTTTTGAAATTTATTTTTTTGAACTATTAGGTGGCGCCGAAGAATTGGTATTATATACTCCTAAAACATGCACATCAATGAGCTAATACAATTAAAATTGGTGCAATTAATATGGCTTCAAATGATCGTCAATATGACGTCACAAACAAACTACACAAAATTTGGAAGCAAACAAGAAGCCGCTTGGCTTGAAGACTTCAGGACGTAACACAACGATACATCTCTGGTCTCAAAAATACAACATTACAGAATTAGCAAATTATGGTCAAATCTAACAAAATGACTGGCAAATTCAAAATCAACATCTTCCATCTGTGCTTTGTACAAATTTTTATGAATATTGCAGAACTTTCTAAGTTTGGTCCAAATTTGACCCAAATTGTCCAACTTTAGCCAAATCTGACAAATTGACTGTCAAATTTGAAATCAGCACCTTTCAAATGTAATCCATGCAAAATTTCACGAAAATTGAAAACTTTCGACATTTGGTCCAAATTTGGTCCGAGAATTACTCATTTTTGGTCAAATCTGACAAAATGACTGTCAAATTCGAAATCAGCACCTTTCAAATGTGTTCCGTGCAAAATTTCATGAATATTGAAGAACTTTCGGAATTTAGTCCAAATTTGGCCTAAATTGCCCAATTTTAGTCAAACCTGTCAACATAATTGTGAAATTCGAAATCAGCACCTTTCAATTGTGCTTTGTGCAAATTTTTTATGAAAATTGGTCAACTGAAAGTCCAATTTTGGCCGAATTGCGAATTCGGCAACGACGTCTACAACGTTGCACGAAAGTGTTCATAACTTGGAGTAGTAGTAGTAGGAGGAGGAGAAACCACAGGTATTTTAAATACTTTACTCCACCGCGGGTGTCCTTAAGCCAATGAACAAACGTGGGTTTTTTTATTGGTTCTAAACGTTACGTCATCAAAATCTGCATATTTTATCGGTTTCGGTTTATCGATTTATCGTTTCATAGCGTGTTTCGTGATGTTGCTCAGTCATGCTATACCGAAGCTATACCAATAATGCAAATAAGAAAACATTTAGTGAGTGCAAACACAGACGTTGTTATACTGTGTAAAAAGCTCGCAGTGTTTGTCAACATAGGTGGCTATTTGAGAACAGTTTTGACAAAGCAGACTGATGAATGAAGTTTTTTGTTGACTTAATTTTATTACTATCTTCGGTCAAGAGTTAAAAACAAAAATGATTTTCTTCCATGATGTACAAAGCCTAATTTTTAAAATCAGTTAAAAACGAACATAAAACAAACTTGTTTTCTAATTTGTTTCATAAATCAATCTCACTTCATGTAAGATTATTTGTGTATTTTTGTTTACTTCAATTTCTCATTTATTTGTGGCCGTTCTGTTTTGTATTTGTAGAGGTAGCCATTTTATTTTACTGCCACATTTGTTTACATATGTTAGTAACGGGAGTGTTTAGTGGTTGGTTCGTCATGTCAACCGTCATGTAAGTAACGGGAGTGTTTAGTGGTTGGTTCTTCCGCGCGCCAACTTGCAACTATTAGTTGGCTCATCGCCAAAGTTACATATAGCATTGCTTTAACTTGCCCGAAGGCCAGTATGCGGTCAGTCGATGGCTCCTAATGGGCTGACACGCTGCTCTTAAAGCGCATTGGAGTGGGGTATTGAGATACGACATGACTGGACTCGAAACCGGTTCGCAGCGGTCGCACTCACTGGTACAAACCGCTACACCATCGCTGCATATGTATGATAGAACTCCAACATGTTTCCAAAGATTCTTCTTGTGTGGTCAGTTTTAGAAAAGGTATTTTCCAAAAATGTTTTTCAAGCTGTAACATGAGAGAGAGCAGAAAAAGAGAGACCAACCACATACGGACGGACGGTAGAGTAGCTATATCAAAAAGGCAAGGAAACCTGAGTACAAGGTTGAAGAGAGGTCTTTTCCATTGTTCAAACTTTTCTATTCATTTCGGTATTTATAAAAAAAAGCACAGTTAGGATAGTTACCCAGTGATCAAAATCGTCAAAAGTCACTGCAATGTAGAGCATTTTTCTTGAAATTGTGTGTATATTTCTATAGACATGCACTCCTTCGCAGAGACAGATAGTACGATAGAAGATTTTGAGTTGAGTGGTCACTTCTGTTATTTGCCCCCCACAGCGAGCGTAAGCGAGCAAGCAGGCATAGTAGCTTCACGAGATAGGTCAAAGTCAGTTTTTGATTTTGTTCATCATCATCATCCTCCAACTTATCGTGATGCTGATACATGGTGGTATACAATTATTAGCTGACTTTGCTGTAGGTGGGAGCATGGAGGTATAAAACAGAAGGAGAACGAACTCTTATTTTTCTATTATTCAGATAATGACTATTCTATTCATTGCGGTATCACTTTGATGTCATCCGTGATGCGCTTTCGGCTGGTTGTCGGTGAAACGAATACTTTTTTAAAAATTAACGACAATTTAAAAACCAAATATCATCCATTATAACAACGGATCAACTTGCTGCATAGTGACAAGCAGATTATTAAACCTAAAGCTTCCTTGAGAAACAAATGAAAATCTATGTTTTTATACAGAGTTGAAGATATTGCGTAATTCATGTATAAGTTCCAATCTACATATCTTCTGACTTAAATGCGCCTCGATAGTGCCGCGGTACGTGCAAAAACTTAGGATTATTCTCTCTTCAAAAACTGAAGCTCGGCGAAACTGCTTGAGGGGATCACGAGATATACAGACCTAAAGTTGTAATGTTTTCGTTGCATATTTGTGACGTTTTTGCATAATTCTCCCAATTCCTACAGATTATGCATGCTAAGAACTTTACCCTAACGATCTTTAATCACATTGGAGAATTGATATGAACGAAATTTTCACGCAAGAACGCCAAAATTATAAAAATTATGCAAGATGATAGCAATTATATGTTATTACACACTGAGGACTTAAACAATGCAGCGCATCACGGATAGTACAATAGCAGATTTTGAGTTCGTTCTCCTTCTGTTTTATACCTCCATGGTGGGAGTAAGTGAGTAAGCATATATTTCCCTGTTATACGAACAATTGTCTTCAAGCATATAAATACAAAATACAACTTTAAAGGTGAAGATACACAGTTGTATTTTGAAAAATCAAATTGCCTGTTGAGGGAGTATAAGGCCATAGAAACAGCTGGGCGCTAAGGGAGTCTATGGCAACCTAGGAGGATTCTGAGGATAAAAGTTGGTTCTAAATGAATTATTCTAGATAAGAAGAATTAGGAATCGTGTGTCTGGTGTCTCTATCGCAAGCTCACAGGAATCATAACATCACAACAGTTAGGAGCAATGTATCGGGGGAAAAAAGTCGGGGAAAAGTAACCAATTTTTTTGTGGAGTGACTAAAATTTTCCCCAACCAAATTTCCCCCCGACTTTTCTGCATCCGACCAAAGATTTTCCCCGACTTTTTTTTGTAATGTCTTGATTATTTTCTTCTGATATTGAAAATAATTAGTCAGGGAAAAGTGACTTATTTCAAATGACTAAAATTTCCTTAGGTGACTAAAACTTTTCCCAACTAAATTTTTTACCGACTTTTTTTTCCCTGATAAGGTATATGGTGTGAAGCTGATGATAAAGATAACCAAAATATAATCAGCATCAGGTATAAGCTATCTCTAAGAAATATTTATATAAAGATGTTCTCAATTCATTGAAAGATAATGATTTGAAGTCTTTTTTCAATTTTAATTGCATCATATTCCAATCGTGAGCACAATTTCGGTTACAGAATTGGTACCATATGTTACCGGAAGGACGGCACTATAATCCTCATACCAGCAAATTTAGTCTTGTGAGAATGTGACTGGTCAACAGATTGTATGAAATCTTGAGTATATTAGATGACTGTATACAGATTTTTTTTGTTAACGAATATTTATTTACAGGATTATTATTTCAACAAATAAATGCTGTTATCAATATGAATCCTGCGTTAAAACTTTTACGGTATAAGAGTATTGGGCCTTTTTTTGTCCGGTATAACGGTATCTACGAAGCTACAAATATGTTGAGTATGATGACATTGTCCGTAGAACACTTTCACTCGACAACACATGCCAAACAAACCTTGCTTAGTCCTCTTCAATACACAATGAGTTTTATGGCGTCAATAAAAGAGTCCTTCAAAAAAGGACTCCCGTGGACTGCATACTACCTTGCAAATTCCAAAGGGATCTGGTACCCACCACCTGAGAATTCAATAAGCTACAGAGAAGTATCAAAGTCACTGCCAAAGAAGCAGTTTTCAAAGACCGGTACAAGTAGCAAGCGGGAAGAAGAAGAAATGTGATTATGGGCTCAAACATACACCAAAGGAGTACTTCAGTGTTCGGTTCGATAGGAAACAACAATGGAGAAAGTACTTTCCCACATTACTTGTGTGGATATTTGCAAACAGGCTTCTCAAACAGCAAAATATCAAGATGATAAGGCGGAGGAACCTGATAAAAAGCAACTCATATTTCCGATTGCGCAACATTTGATGAAGTATCTGATCCCCATAACAGAGGAAGAACTACGTGAAGAGTACCTCTAGTGATGAGCAACTGAAGACACTGTTCTTAGAAGAAAATCAAGATTTGAAGTCAACAGTAGATTTTGTTCATAGATTTTCCTCTTTCCGAGATATCTATTTAATTATTGCTTTAAACTTAAAACAATAGACTTTTAAAATCTGAAAAATTTGAATAATTGGCCCAATAAAAGAGCCGGTGCCGATGTTAGGCTTTTTAGACGCTATGACGGTATATTTGACCCAAAATTGTGACGGGATGGCGGTATTGGAGACCCCTGAATGATTCAATCCAGTGATTTGCAACTCCCCTTATGCCATAATAGAAAAGTTTTCTGAGGAAGAATCGTGTGTTCCACTGTGTCAAATGCCTTTACAAATCTACAAAAACACCATAGGTGATTTTTCGGTTGTTAACGGAGGCCCTTATTTTCTCAGTGATTTGAAATCGCGAAAGCGATTGTTATCATTTCCCTTAAATCGTCACATATGAATCGCCTTTCCTTCCTTCAACTTTTCCATCTCTTGCAAAAAAGTTTCCACGTGTGTCTTTTTACCACTGACAAGGTAAGTAGTCGGAACCAACAATTTTATTCTCATCAAGTTTCCGTCTACGCCCGTTGTGACTTTCGCAAGTATTTCGTTGTTAACTTTTTCGACGAATTTCCAGAATAATAAAGATAGTTCAAGTCAGACATGACTTGCAACTAGTAGTAGTTGACTTACCGCCATAGATACGCATAGCATTGCCAAGGCCGCATAAGCAATTCGTTAGAAAAATAGCAGTTAGGAAAACCTTGTATTGCCCTTCTTGCCTTTCCAATAATATACGGATTATGGAAAAGGCGAGAAACCCTGGATTCGAAATTGGCATATCTCTCCATCCAACCTCGAACAACACGATGAATATCATCATGAAAGAAATAGCAAAAAATCGTATGTTTTTTTTTGTTGAGAGAGAGAAAACAGAAATAAGATGGGGAATAGTAATATATAATAAATTTAACCTAGCACTGAACAACATATCACACAGAACAAACATCGTAATAATGGGAGACTTTAATATAGACCTATCAATTGCATAAACTGACACCCGTAACTACAAATCAGTTCTCTTTCCTAACAAGATAACGAACATTATAACAGAATTTACACGTATTACCGATAACTCAAAAACTCTCATTGACCATATGTTGGTATCAGATAATTCAAAGATTGTTTTATCTGGTACCTATAACCGGTGCTTATCCGACCGTAAATTAATCTTTGCAACTATCAGTCTTAAGCGATCTCGTAAACCATCAGTTATCAGAACCATCAGAAACTATGAAGATGTCGATTGGAAACAGATACAAACTGAGGTTTCCCAAACTCCGTGGTGGGTCACAGCAATATTTGACGATATCAATGATACATACTGGGCTTGGCAAAAACTGTACGAAGAAATCATTAATATCCACATCAAAACTAGAAGAGTCAAAGTCAGAGCTCAAAGCCACCCATGGATGAATAGAGAAATCCGTAAGCTTATGAATCAGAGATACAAACTACTACTACAAGCCCAAAAAACCAGTAAAGGATCACATGAATGGACAATCTGCAAATGTGTTCGAAACAAATGTACAACACTATTCCGAAAAGCAAAGAGCCAATACTGGAAAGATAAGTTTGATAACTCTAACTTAGTAAAATCCTTCCAAGGTAAAAATGATAAGCCAAAATTTGGTCCCATTAAAGATAGAGACGGGAATATATTAACCAATAATAAAGAAAAAGCAAACGCTCTCAAAAAATTCTTTGCTACTATTGACAAAGAAATGGGAAAATCAAATAAAACATCCACACCTACATCAACACATTGTGTGCTTAGTGCCATACCAAAATGTTCAAGCATTAAATTTGATCGAACAAATCTTTCCAAACAGTTCAAAAAACTGACATGTCCGAATAAAGCTTCATGTATTGATAACGACCGAGCAAACGATCTACATTGTATTGGTAAACCTATTATTGATAGTTTAGAGCCTGTAATAAGGAAAAGTATTGAATCTCTAGAAATTCCTTCAATCTGGAAGAAATCGAAAGTTTCCTGTCAACACAAGAAAGGCTCAAAACAGGAATGTGACAATGAAAATCAATGGGACTTCCGAAAAAATCGTTCAACTGTTCTAGCGCTCCTCAACATGACTGAGAACTGGCGCAAGCACCTAGATAACAACCTCTTTGTAGGTGTTCTTTTTCTAGATTTCTGTAAAGCATTTGACAGCGTCAGACACGAAATTGTCAGAACAAAATTGACTAAATATAGAATTGAAGGAAATCTAAATGAATGGATAATGAATTATCTCAGTCAGCGTAGACAGGTAACTGTAGTGAATGGTCAAATGTCAGAAGAAGAACCAGTAGAGACAGGCGTACCTCAAGGATCCCTGATCGGCCCAAGAGCATTTTTGATAAACGTCAATGACTGTCCTGATATATCTGAAGATTTCAATACAGAGTTGTTTGCTGGACGACAACACATTAGAATGTTCTCATGTCAATATCGATCAGTTGTTTGTAAAAATGCAAAACATGGCAAATGGCTTAAGTAAATGGAGTAACTTAAATGGATTAACCATTCACCCATCGAAATCAGTCATTTTGATACTATCACCAAAATCTTTTATCGGTCCACTTCCAAATACCACCATTAACGGTAAACCGATTAACATTTCTACTAATGCAACATGTCTAGGAGTAACGATCGATAACAAACTCTCCTGGAACGATCATATACAAAAGACAACCGAATCTTTTGCGGCAAAGATAAAGAAATTACATCAAATGCAAGATATGTCACCAGAAACACTTCAAACAATCTACCTACAAGGAATTTTACCAAGTGCTACATATGCATTGCAAATTTGGGGAAATTGCTGTGACACCAAATTATCTAGACTGAATAGCCTACATTGTAAAGTCGCAAGGATGATACTAAGAGATAAGAAAAACACTCCAGATTCTCAAATTCTTAATTGCATTGGTTGGGACTCATTCGAAATCATGTACAAAAAACAGCTTGCATGCCTCACCTATAAGCTATTCAAAAATGAGTTACCGGAGTGTTTGAACAGATGGAGACCAGAAATAAAAAGTGGGCGGGTACTGAGAAATCATCATCGAGTCAAATTTCCATCCTTCAACAAAACGTTTTATAGAAAGTCGTTTGCGTACCGCTCAGCAGTAATCTTTATTTTATTTATTAAACGAATATTTATTTACAGGATTGTCACTTCAACAAATAAATGCTGTTATCAATATAAGTCCTGCATTAAAAAAAAAGAAAGAAAAAAAGAAAAAAAGTAGGGCCTTTAAATCAGATAAAAAGTATACGAAACGAATACTAGTATGCTAGAATGATAATTGTGATAAAAATTGTGGACACACGCACTGGCAAAGATAAGAATAAGAAAATACACATACACATACAAAAGAAAACTTGGTATCAAGGACTTTCGTCACAGTTCACACAAAATGGTTATTCAACCTCCTGCAGAAATCTTTAAAAGATTCAGCTTTGCGAACATCAGCGGGGAGATCATTATATATTTTATCTGGAATCGACTTTCGAATGAGGCAACTGATCAAACCTCAATGAAGTCATTCAAGTCGAAACTTCGTCAGGAAATCAATTCAATTTCGTTTGCAAGTGGAGCAATGAGATAGAGAACTGATGGTTTTATCTACTACTGAGTAGCCTATATATACTAACATATTTTTAGTACATTTTTAACTCATTCTAATCCTAAATTTAACTCTAATTTGAGTCTTTGTGCACTTTTCCATCTAAACTGTCTCAACTCTAATTTTGTCGAGTCCCAAGCTCTGTTTTTCAAAATCTGCGAACTCGTAATTCCAAACCGACACTCAGCAAAATTTTAAAATTTTTATATATTATAACCTTTATTTATAATTATTTTTATAGTATATTATATTGTATCATGTTTTTATCAATGTTTTTAGCTTATCTTTATTTTGTAGGTCCACATCAGTTTGTAACTGTATTCCTAACCTACGTATCTAATAAATATGAATGAATGAATGAAAAGTAGCTTACCGAAATTCATTGAAACTCAAAAGAAACTTGTGTATGATAAAGAGGAAATTACAAATGCTTTTAATAATTACTATGCAAGAGTAGGAGCTGATTTAGCTGAAAAAATCCCTGCCTGCAATAAGTCACCGATGTTCTTCCTCGAAGACTTCAATAACATCATGCAAGAGTCCAACTTGACAGAAACTGAACTACTTGACGCTTTCGAAAGTCTTAAATCCAACAAAAGTCCAGGAATTGATGAGATCAGCGTAAATGTTGTTCAACACACCTTTGATATAAACAAAATTCCTCTGTTACATATCTTCAGACTTTCTCTCAATACAGGAAAATTCCCAAGTAGCATGAAGATTTCAAAAGTCGTTCCAACCTTCAAAGCAGGAGAAGAGTCTAATATCTCGAACTATAGACCAATATCCATACTTCCTTGTTTTTCAAAAATCCTGGAGCGTATCATGTACAATAGACTGTATAAATATCTTGTTAATAACAGTATGCTGTACCAGAAGCAATTCGGGTTTCAGCAAGGGCATTCCACCGACCATGCAATATTAACCCTAGTGAATGATCTCGGTGATGCTTTTAATAATGATCTTTACACACTAGGAGTCTTCATCGACCTTTCAAAGGCATTTGATACAGTAGATCATAAAATTCTCCTAACAAAACTGAAACATTATGGTGTACGCAATAATAATTTCTTATGGTTTAAAGACTACCTTACTGATCGAAAACAATGTGTTTCGTATGGAGCAAAAACAACATCTCTTTAACTTATAACATGTGGTGTACCACAAGGATCTATTCTTGGTCCATTACTCTTTTTAATATGTTAATGATCTCTACAGAGCATCTAATATTTTAAACTTCATCCTTTTCGCTGACGACACCAACCTATTTTTTTCATACAAAAACATAAAATCACTGTTTAATATTGTCAACAAAGAGCTTAGATATATTGAAGAATGGTTCAGAAGTAATAAACTGTCTGTAAATGTCAATAAAACTAAATATATTTTGTTTTGTAAGCCTTCGAATGTGGATGACTTGCCATTAAAATTACCGAAACTCTTAATTAACAATAATGAGATAAAAAGAGAAAAATTCGTAAAATTTCTCGGAGTTCTTCTTGATAAAAACTTGACATGGAAGAATCATATAAATGTTATTCAAGATAAGATATCTAAAAACCTTGGAATACTTCGTATAGCAAAACAATATGTCAACTTGCAATCTTTAAAACTACTTTATTTTTCATTTATACATAGTTACCTAACCTATTGCAACATAGTCTGGGCAAGTACTAACCAAACTAAGCTTAAGAAACTTTACTGTAAACAAAAACATCCTTGCAGGATCATCTTCGATGTAAATCGATACACACCCTCCGAACCTTTATTAAAGAAACTTGGGATTCTTAGTATCTACAAATTAAACATATACCAAGTATTAATCTTCATGTTTAAAAGTAAACTTGAGCTAACCCCAACGATGTTCCGCGACCTATTCTCCACTATTGAAAATAAATACAATACCAGACATTCAAGAAATAATTTTAAAATCCCTCAAAAGCGTCTTAAAATAACTACCTTCTCTATCCTCTATCGTGGTCCTACCCTATGGAATAATATTTTACAAAATGCAGAAAAGGATGCCAACTCTATTTACTGTTTCACAAGATCTGTCAAAATGAAGTTACTTAATAGGGACATTGATTTTTCTCAGTTTTTTTAGGCTGTGTCATATTATATTTCCTCCTAGTCTTCTTAATATTTCTCGCTTGATTTACATTTTCATTCTGTATTGTTTTCTTTTTTTGTTGTTGTAGTTGTTGTTGTTGTTTTTTTTTTGTTTGTTTTTATCTCATAACGTGTGTTTGAGTACTGGTCTGTAATATGCTTTCCTTTTGCTTGTAAATATTTCTGGTCAGATAGGTATTTTGTTTTCATGTTTTGTATATATCATTATATATTATAAGTTAGTAAGTATTTAAGTGAAATAGTTATATTTACATGGGGCTTGATGATAAGGCACTCCAGCCTTCTGCTTGCTCCAGCCATTATATACGATTGTATATTAAGGTTTGTATAAATATTGGCGAAATAAATAAATAAATAAATAAATGAATGAAAAACCCCTTTCGGCGCCCCATAATCTAACCGGGTGCAAAACAGTGAAGAATTCACAGAAATCCCGAATTTTTCCCCGTATGTTAATTCTATCCAATTTATGAAAACACATGTTTGTTTTTCTGTGTGTGTTTTGCAGTTCTGCAAAAACATTTTCATCATGGCTGTTTTGTCTACTTTAGAAACTTTGAATCCAATTGTGAAATGGGCACAGAATGGTCCAAAAATTCATCTAACGATAGAGCTTACTGATGTCAAGGTATTAATCCCACTTCACTTACTCACGACACATACATACATCTCGAGTAAGGAATTTATAACCCACCGGCCTCTTGCTTCTTGCTGGCTTTTTGCTCTACCAAATACTCTACCGCCTGATGTCATTGCCCCAGTTGACATTTGGCAAGCGGAGAAGAATCATTTAATTAAACCTGGATCTTGAAAATCAGTGAGACATCATTATATTTGTGTGTTGAGTGGATGTGTGGTATGTGGTGGACGACAGAGCTAGACTACCACTTATGCAACCCATTATTAATTTCTCACCTTAAGTACATTGGGGAGAGGCATGCCCACTGGAGCACTGGTTTGTATATATGTATATACTAAATTAAAAATAATTTTCAAAAAAGACAAAAAAGATTTTCGAAAATTCTATATACTGTATAAATTTCAGATTTGTTGGGATTATAAGTTATAACATATAACTTCTATTATCACACCAGTATATAAAAAATCCAAGGCAGTTCTGCTTCCACCACCGGTCCAATAATCGAATAACACTGAAGAATGACAATTAGTAAATTATTATGATGATTGGTAAGCGATGTTGTCATAGTTTGAATTATAACCTGCTCTCAATAATATTTTATTTTAGAATCCGAAAATTGCAATTACAGAGAATGTATTAGAATTTACTGGTACAATATATATATATATAGTTGAAATATTTTACCTCCAATGCTATAGTTGATGAAGATTGTATCATTGCATATTTTCTATATACATTTTTTAGGATATGGACATGGTGCCAAAGGAGAAGATATATATCAGTTTACCCTAGAATTTTTTCAAAAAATTGACAATGTGGTAGGGATACATCAATTTAGTTGTGTGCAGATTCAAATTTGAGCGTATAAACGAAAGCAGAATTATTATGTTTATCTGTTGACTATAAAATATGTATTGAAATCATTTTGTATAATATATTATATTAAATTTAGAGCAGCTCGTACAAAATTACAGACAGGAATGTTTCATTTGAAATTATGAAGCAAGAAAAATTAGGTTAGTGTTCTGTAAATATATAATATATACACTAGTATCCCTGGTAAAAATTTTTTACCAGTCTTAAGCAATGTAAGTTGAACCACAGAAAGGCTTAGTAAAATTTATCCTGGAAAGAACCAAACATCAAAATAATAAAAAAATTGGAATGCTTAACATATACTCCCTCCTTTTTGACTGAAACCATGTTATTTTACCCAGAAAATGAAAATTAACCTTAAACAAATAACAACATAAATGCAAACCTTATATAATACCCACAAACATTCCACTTTATAATAGGTATAAATGTGCATGCCCATAATATTGCATGTAAACAAATTCTTACGTGAATAAAATAAAATGAAAAATTTCAAGTAAAAATGCTTTGTAAATGCTTTGTAAATACTTTCTTTGCAGGTACGCTACTCCAAAATTTATTTTGAAGTATTTATCTATTTATTAAAACAAACAAGCAAAAAACATAATTTTCACTTGTTCTTTCCTTTTAATAAGTCTGGTTATGTAAGAAACTTCTTTGTATATATACAAAATAATTCTTAGTGCAAATTTAAGATCTATCAAAACATGAACCAACATTTAGGACCTAAAGGCTGAAATACACTATCATTTTTCAATGATCATTTTTCAATTATCATTGAAAAATGACAGTGTATTCAGAAAAAAATGTCATTTTTTATACTCCCATTTTCAATGACATTGAAAAATGATAAGTTGAACATGTTCAACTTTTAATTTTTCAATGTCATTTTTTTCTATTGTTTCGAATCGAATCTATTGTTTTCGCGCACGTGTTCGTTGCACACGATGTGATTTTAGACACTTACATAAACAAAAATAATATATTGAAGACTTTTACACGCGAAAATGAGGACGCAAAAAGCAACTGAAACATTTATTGAAATTTGGAGGAGTTAACCAAGTTTTAATCGCATGTAAATAGCTTCGCAAAATTCAAGGATAAACTGGGACAATGTGCTTTAACTTGAACAGGGATTGGGTCTCGTATTTTTTTCGTAATATCACCGTCTGTGAGATGAAGCAGCTCATCGGAAATATTCAGTGGCATTCTTAAAAATCTCGTATATTCTGCGATTTCCCCCACACGTAATTCATGCATGAGGGTATTATGGATGCCAAGTTCATTTCGTCTATTTAGCCATGCCTTTACCCGTGCACTTCTTTTTTTGGTTTTCTGCTTCAACTCTCTCTTTTTTGATAAAATGTAAACAACAACAGCAGCTGCTGTTTCTTCCTCAGAGTCCATGTTTGTAATTTTCAATGATAGTGTATTCGCGCAAAAATTGTTAATTTTCAATGTCATTGGAATGTATCATTGAAAAATGATCATTGAAAAATGATAGTGTATTTCAGCCTTAAGTGACACATTGCAAAATGATTTGTTATTTTCAACAACAACAAAAATAAACAGATTCGTGTGATAAGTTTGATAAAATGCGGTACCCCCACTATATTGAAATTACTGATGTATTATATAAATCAAGCAAAATTAAGTGATTAAAATAAATGTTCTGAAATCTGTAAGTTTTCAAAATACTCAGCATGTGCAAGATAATTGCTGACAAAGCTTTTACATTTTCTTATTTCATGTTGACATTTTATTGGCAATGCTGAATGCCAGTGTCAATTTTAAGGGCTGTTTTTAGCAAGCCTTGTTCTTGGAAGAAGTAGACTGCAAGTAGGAGTATTACTGTTGTGTTAGTTTGTTTTGTTTTTATTTTATTTTAGAGGAATGGCCACGTTTACTTTTATCGGACAGAAAACCAGCATGGTTGAAAATAGATTTTGACAAATGGAAACTTGAAGATTCTGAAAAAGAGAATAATGATGATGATGATATAGAAAGCGGTGAAATCAATGTAATGTAAACAGGCCATTACTTTTCTGTATTTCATCTTTACCAATGTAATTTTAATATACAATGCACAGTTTTTCAGGAGATAGCCGTAACAAAACATTTAGATAGGCATTAACACAAAATGTTTTAATGGCTTTTAAAGTAAAATAAGAAGAGTAAGAAGCAGGACGATATTCAGAATCGTGACGGGTTTGAGGGTATAGTATTATAATATATCATAGCCTTTGCGAACAAATTAGTGATAAGTATACATTAATTCATTTTAAATTTTGTTTGATTTTCTTATTTAATTCCTTGTATATTCTTAAACATGCATAATTTATTATGTTCTGTACAACAAAGAAAATACTGTGCAAATGACAGAACAGGACATCAAGGATACGGTATTCGTTACAAACATGAAAAAAAGAGAAAAAACAATTTTTTTCAGCAAACCATCTGAATAAGTCTAACCTTCAGTAGTAAAGTTGGTTTTCCATTTTCTGACAGGAAAAGGTTTGTTTCCAAATAAAAGTTTTTCTCATTTTAGTCTCTTATGATTTTCATGAGTTATTTTTAAAACTGATTGTTTCTTTTGTGTAAACATTTTTGAGTTTTTCGTCAAGGTGTAAATCGTTATTATGATCATCTTAAAGATGTGATCTTGTCTCAGTGTTAGTTTTTTAGCTTCTACTTTTTTTTGGATCTCTTTTACAAAATTGGAAAACCACGATGGGAGAAACTACTATATACCATGTTGAAGCATAATAGATTTTTCTAAAATCGTTTTTTCCAGGAAAGTTTAGTGTATTCCAAAATATTACTAGATTTAGTTAAAAATTTGGACAGAACAAATTCACTTTGCTGGAAAACTTGGATATGAGGCTTTTAGAAAAAATTATATAAAGATGGGCCATTTATTTTCAAGCCTTCTCTTACATAATAACGTAAACTCATTTGATAGCTCATACGAAATGCTTTTATTCTTGGCAAAAAAATCGAATTTCTATAACTATGCTCACCGCAGACCATCTTCACCAATCTAAACCGTTAAATAAAAAACTACAATGTGATGGTTTCATTGAACTGACGTCAGTCATTGAGTCTGTGTTTGATTATCAATGGGTGTTATCTTCGAATTTTAAGTGATGAAAGTTTTTAACTTCATCAACTGAACATCTTAGTTAGAGTTGCCTATGAAGGACAATTGAGACAGACTTTCATAAAAATTCATAACATTACTTCTAGAAAATTTCATTTGAGCAAAGAGTGAAGAGTGATGTTGAAAAAGCCAAAAACGATAGTAAGCACATTCTGTTTTACTTCTTTTTTGTTGTTTTATTTTTAATCTTTCTGGTAGGAAAAACTATAGAATCTCTGAGTGTGACTTATACATTGAGTTGGCTGATTTTACTGATTGATTGATTTCTTTGGGATAAATCATTTTCAGGTTTTAAACAATATTTTTTTAGCCAATGTTTAGTAAGGATAGACCTGGAGGAAATATTTTGGCTTATTGTGAAAATTTACTACACCTTCCTAGTTGCATCAAAGTTAATGAGTCGGTTGAAACTTGAATCACCTCTGAGCATCTATTCGACGAGATTCCACTGATTCACAGAACTTAGTTTCAGTCAGATTCAATTGTGCTGTTAGCTCCCTCGTCTGCTATGAACTAGTGTTATCAAATGGAGTCCATAGTTTAGTGGTTAAAGCAATCGTCTGACAAGCCAGAGATTATGGGTTCGAGTCCCACTCAATCCGATGACTTTTTTCTGCAATTAGAAATGTACATTGTGTGTATGATGGTACTTGACTGTAACGCATTGGTAATAGATGTTCCTTCTCTATAGAAACCAACCTACGTGTTTATCAGACCATTTCCCGCAGTATTTAAAAACATCAACGTAAATGTCTATGAAACCATTTCCCCCAGTAGTTGAAAAGAAGAATCATAAAACTAACAGTTTTTTATGTTTTCGAAAACCAATAATAACCCTGAACATGAAAATTCCTAGGCTACACTTAGACTCATAGTTGCATTCTTACTCAGAGTCTCAGTCCTCATGTCACTATCACTGCCCAAAATGAGAACCTGTTTTATAACCTGGGTAGCTTACCCAGGTTATAAAACAGTATAAAACTAAGATCATAAATCAATAAGATAATCTAAAGGAGTTGCTATGAAAAATGAGATTACTCTTATGTTTTAGTCAAAATCTACACCAAAGTTGCTTGGTTGACCATCTATAATTTGCTGCAGACAATTTGCTTTTCAATAATATTGATGAAGATCATTTTTCAATTGTGGAAACATGGAAAAGGTAAGAATGTCAAAAGTTAGTTCAAACATTAGTGGGTCTTTACTTGAAGGCACAGAAGCTCTAAGTTTGCCACATTAAAAAAGAATAATAACGAAAACTTTTCACATTGTTTATTCAATTTTGCAACCTGGTCATTACTTCATATTTGATGTGTGACCCACATTTTCTGAAAGTCGATAAGAAAGTTGCAAAAGAGGCTATGGCACTCCATGACGTGCGTGCGACATCAGTGTTTCTCTTGCATGATAACACTGTGACTTAGCGAAATTTTTTTATCCAAAAGTACGTTTTTATTACTCCAAATTGCCAGTGAGCATAATCATAAAAAAGTCACTGCGATGAAGGGCACTTTTATTGAAATAGTGTGTATATTTCTATAGAAAGACACTCCTTTGTAGTGATTTTTCAACAAATTTACCCACTGGATTAATGCTTGCAGAAGTAGAATACCATTTATTTGATAAAATGCTTGATTTCTGAACTTTCGCGCATCGTAAGTTTGACGATTCTTCCTCATATAATATTCTACTAAGTTTTAAGTACTATTAAGTTTCTCCATCATCTATTTTAGTTCAGATTTCGGATCATTTGTTTATTCAGAACAGATAATGACAGACCAACACTCTATGCTAAACACAATGCATAAAAAGCTATTTTTGATATTATTTCATTAAATTTTTACTATTTAGATAACCTTTTACTACTTTTGGATATTTCATATTTCCATTGCAATCTTTAAAAGTTTTACTAACAAGTGAATCGTTTTGCCAACCAATTTCGTTTATGTTTTGCAGAAGTTGCAGAAGTAGCTTCATAGAAGCTTCGAAGAGGAATTTTAAGAATACATTCCTGTTTCTACCTAATGTTAATCATTAGAACATTTCTTAGAGAGGAAATACTAATGTTTTGGGAAATATGATTGAGGAAAAAGAAAAATGAATGTTTCATAAAAAAATAAAACTATGCTGGGAAAAAACATTCATCAAGGAATGCATGTAATATCAAAATTACTGAAGAATATAAATCACTACCTGCACAGAATTTTCTAATAAATGCATGAAGCGTGCTCATCTCTATTCTCTATTGAAAGACAGTTTTATAAAGTTGTGAAAAAACTGATGAAAACTTAAAATAAAGAGAATGTTTTGTTGTTTTGGTACATATATTGACTGCACTATATTATGCATGTTGATAGAACATTGGTTATTGTATCAACTGTTATTAAAAGAACACTGATATTTGAAGATATTGAAAAAGACAACTGAAACTGTCATAGAAGGGACAAATTTCTTTAATTTGGGAATGAATTGATGTAGACTGTCTACATACTGATGAAAACTGAAAGTATAAATGTCATGTGCAAGATGTGTATTGATGAACAATTATATCTAATACAATGTAAAGTTTTTTCTGACTACTAAATGTGGATGTGCTATATTGAATTGAAAAGTGGTTTGTGACTGGGGAATTCCAGCTTATATCAAATTATTAGTCAGTGTGCAATGCTCGGTCAAGTTAAGTAAATTCCTAGCAGAAAAAATGAAATTGTTAAAAAAGAGAAGAATCCTGAGACAATGATTCAGGATAGATATGTGTCAGAAAACAAAGTTCTGATGATGATTGGAACTTTCACATTTTGATTGGCTAATGTTCATGTAAGATATGAAAATTTATGTAAGCAATTATTATGACTGATATATTGATACATTAATATACGTATAAATGAGATCACAAAAAAAACAAAAAACAATTTGGAGTGAATATGAAGTCATAAGATATATATGTTACGGTTTTAGCATAACAATTGTTTAGTCGATTTAAGTCATCGAATCGATTCAGGGATTTAGAAATCCCAAAATTGATTTGGATATTGATTTTTGTAATAATCTCAAAATCAACTAGAAGCCTCATGCCTTGAAAGATTTCCGCATCAGACCTGGAAAAAAAGTGCTTTTAGGCTAATTTTCAAGATATCTGAATGACTTTATCCATTCTTTTCTTGTTGGAAATGCTTACATGAGAATAGATCTATCACAATTGCCAATATTATGACTTATTGTTCACATGGAGAATGAAATGATATTGGGTAGAAGTGAACTATAAATCATTTGAAAAATAAGCTGCATGGATCGAAGACTTTCACAATTGTATTGACCTCAACACTATCATTAAGTCTATTTCAACTAAATGATTTTACATAGGTCAAACTTGTTTAAGATTGAAGACTATTTTTTTATTTTTTTCATTTTTTCATTTATTTGGTATTGTTTTACATGGCTAGCCTCACTCAGTTGCTATTGCATCTGCTTTCCAGGAGGGGCCACGGCTTAGGTTGGAGCTTATATGGTCAAATCTGAAATTCAACATCAGCACCTTTAAATTGTTCTTTGTGCAATCCTTCAAAATTTGGACCAAATTCGGCCAGAAATGTGAATTTGGTAGCAGGTTTAACTAAAACAATAGATGAAATTGTTCATAACTTGAAATAAACAATTATATTGGATACCCAATCATGTATTGTCTTTTATATGTCGAGAAATGTCACACTCCAAATTTTCACAAGGTTTTTGCAATCTTAGTTTTATGTATATATTGCTTGAATAAATTTTCTATCAATGTGTTGTGAATATATCTTACACAAACATCATCGAAAGTTTGTTTTCCTGAAATCATGGTGCTTCCATCAAGTGGTTCATAGTATAAAAAGTCTTTATAACTTTGAACAATGTCATCTTTTCCAATTTAAGACTAATCTGTCTCACATAGTGATAACTTGATCGAGCATTGCACAATGACTAATAATTTGATATACCATGGAATTTCCCAAATTAATCCCTTCTTTTTAATTTACTAAAGTTACTCTCATCCACTTTTCATTTCACTATGATATTACGAAACCAGCTAAACAGTTTTATTAGACATAATCGTTTGCCAATATCTTGCAATGATGTTTGTACTTTCCATATATCAGTATTTAGACACAGTTTGAATCAATTCATTCACGAAGTGCAGTAATTTGTGCTGTGACAGTTCCAGTTTACTTTTGTTTCATTGTATTCAAATTTTCAGTGTTACATTTCTTTTTCAAGTGAAATGAACAGATTCCATGAAGTTTTATTGATAAGATGTATTCTCCAGTAATCTTCATACTAGTCACATCTGTGATCTGATGTTGAAAGTTTTTTCACAGTAGAGTTTTATTATAAAACCTCCATTTTCTTCTTCCTCAGGCATATCTCCCCAAAACACCACTATTTTCTCTCTAGGAATAGTACAGTAAACTCTCTCTTATTCGATCATCGAAGGGACTGACAAAAACGTTCGATTCATGGAAAGTTCGAATTAGGGAGGTACATTTGCAAAGAAATAATAGGTGAAGGGACCATGAAATTAGTTCGAATTAGAGAAAGTTCGAATTATGGATGTTTGAATTATAGAGATTCCATTGTAGGTATAAACAAAAACATAAACGAAATCGATTGGAAAACTTTTCACGTGTTTTGTGTGCATATTTTAAGGACTCGTTAATAAAAATTTTAAAGATTGAATTAGGAATGTATCAACAGAAAACCGCTAAAATAATTTCCAAACATATTTCAAAATGCCAATATTTTTATGAAATAATAAATTAAGAATGGTCTTTCAATATTACACTAAGCATAGAATTTTGGGTCTGTTGTTAACTATTCTGAATAATAAACAAACAATCCGAAATCCGAACTGACTTTCCGAAAGCGGCGAAAAACTGTTACAGAGATAGAATGTGTAAACCAAACAATTTCCTACGCTAATCGCGCGGAAATTGGATTATAAATCCCGGAATCGATTTGAAATTAACAGGAAATTGATTTTGTGATGATAGAAAATCAATTTCGGGATTAATCCATAAATTGATTCCAGCAGGATCAATTTAACCTTTGTATACTTTTCCCTAAAACTGTCACATATAAGTCATATACGTCACCAGGCTTTTAGTAGATTTATATATCATATGCTTGTTACCAAATTCGGGCCAAATTTGTGCTAAATTTTGAAAGTTTGCATAAAGAAGAATTGGAAAGTTGCTTAAGAAGAATTGGCAGTCACTTTTGCTAATTTAGCCATAAATAGGCAAAGGTCTTTTATTTTTATTCAAGTTTGACCTTGTTAAAATCATTTGTTTGTAGTAGACTTGTTACAAGTTGTAATAGTGTCGAGACTACCACAATTGTGAGAGTCGTCAATCCATAAAACTTCTTTTTTCGAATGATTTTGGTTCACTACCGCTTTTCAGCTGCACATGAACAATAATTTATTTTTGCAAATTGTGTTGGGCATATTCTGGTATAAGCATTTCCAACAAGAAAAGAATGGATTAATTCATTTCAGATCTATCTTGAAAATTAGTGTGGAGCAATTTCTTCTACGGTTAAGGCGGGAATTCGTTCAAGCCATGAGGCTTGTAGTTCACTTTCGAAGCATTTGTGTGACAAGTACATTTGCTGCTACCGTTTTGCGCCATCTTGCTCTTGTTCCTAATAATTTGTCTAAACATTTAGCGGAGTTTACTGCCGTTCTGATGTTGACATTTCTCTCGTCAACTCAGAAGCACTAATCAAAGAGCTTTAAGCCCTTTGATTGGTTGATTATATTAAGTATTAAGTATTAAGTATTAAGTATTATTTAATATATCGAAAAAAATATGTATTTATGTATTTATGTAAGATGGTTCGCTCCGCCTAGAAGGAGATAGACCCCAAGAGGTATCAAACATATGTTCTAGTACATTCAACGTCAGAAAACAAACGCCCTAAAATGCTAAGTTTCTAGTACATTCAACTTCAGAAAACAAACGCCCTAAATATTAAGTTTACTGCCGTTAACCGCTGTTTTATTTGCAAATGGAAACAGAAATATCGTGGACGTTTAATTTGCGACATTGTGGTTGTTATGCATTATTTATGGTATGTATGTTTGAATGGTTGGTTATATTTAGCTTTCTGCTGAGATTTCTCCACAATAATGAATGTTCTCTGTCACTGTTTGTTTGAATATTTGAAAACAATCAGTAAAAGTTTTCAGCAAAAAAATCATAATATTTAAAATTTTATTTGTTCTGTAAGTTTTATTTCGTAATAAATATGCAATCCTCAAAAAAATGGAATTTACCTGTTCCTGGGAAGTTTCGAAAGGATCGAGGTATAGATCAAGATAAATATCCTATCAAATCAACCGATCGATCCGATGATCCGAAGTTTTACCTGATGAAAGAAAACCCTGGTCAAGTTGTTGAAGATTCTACTGTGCTCACATCCAGCAATTCTTTGAATAAGCTTCATTTACCCGATCCGGAAAGACAACCTGATCGGGATCATCAAGACAAATCCTCGAGAACAAAGAGCAAAAGAAAAGGAAAGGAAAACTCCATAAAGAAAGAAGAAAAAATGAAAGATTCAAAGAACGTCAAAGGAGAGGATGGATCGACGAATGGTGATAAGGAGTGTTTCTTAAATGCTAAGGAATGTTTGAAAAACGTTTCAAAGTCTTGCAAGAATCCTTTTAAAGGTTGTGAAAGTATAAATTGCGGCAAGCACATCGACAGGAGAGTCTCCATTGTACCTGTTGAAATGTGTGATCAGGTATCGAAAAGCTTCTACCCAGCGAGCAAAATCTTCAAAAAGTAACTGTGATGAAGAGCAATTTTAATGAAATAGTGTGTATATTTTTATAAAAATGCACTCCTTCACAGTGGTTTTTCAAGAAATTTGCCCGCTGGCTAAAGAAATGTTTTGTTTGTTTTTTGTTTTTGTATTCCGAACTGTGGTTTTTACACATATTCAATTCTTGTTTGTGTGTTTTCTTTTAGTTTACAAACAACCACCATGTTTGTGTTGATTCACATTGTTTCGATGGCAACAGTAACGAGGAATGGGTAATCGTTCGAAATTTCGAAAACGGTTGTGGTGAAGACGAAACGACAAACAAATGTTGTAGCGGTGTCCACAGCTCTCGAATGAAGAAACGAAAGTAGCGGCTCCACTTCACGTAGAGGAAGCTGTTCATCTTTCCATTTCAGTGCGAAATATATATCTATATATCTATATACAGTATACAGTACAGTTTAAGTCGGACTAAAACCTGGTACCCCTTCAGACTAAATAAGCAGAGTCTGACTTAAGCTGAAGTTCTGATAAGCTAGACTCCCGTTAAGTCGGACCGATTTTTTCCAACCTTTGAGAGTCCTACTTAACGGGGTTGTACCGCTTATAATATCTCTCTGCCTCTGCTACATTTTTATGTGTGTTAAGGGATTTTGGTAAAAAACCATAAAACGTTATGCGAAGTATGTTATATAACTATATCTCGTTTTTCGGTATGTTGTCAAAATCCCCTGGTGTGTCACTATATAAACTGTTATCTGTTTATCCTTTATTTATTTGTTATTATTATTTATGAAACTTTGATCATGTGAATATATTTGCTGTCTCTATTTGAAACCACAGGTGAAGGTATATTGTATATATGAATCGAAAATGAACACAAATAAAAACAATTGGAATTTAGATGTAAACTCTTCTCTCTCAATTTCTCTCCACTGAAGTGTTTCCCAGTGGGTAAAATCGTCAAAAAGTCACTGCGACGGAGGGCACTTTCATTGAAATTGTGTATATATTTTTTTGTAGAAATGCACTCCTTCGCAGAGGTTTTTTTAATTGTGCCGACTAGTTCAATCCTTAAGTATCCTTCCATTCTATCTGCCTTTCAATCTTGTTGTCCTGGTTTGATTTCAGATGCTGTTGACTATGTATATGAAGATGTTAGTGATTTGTTGTTGACGTGTCAGCTGGCAGCCATATTGGAAATTATCAATCCGTTAGTTGGAATAGTGAAGACGGGGGTCGTTGCTCCATTTATGCAGGTAAGTGTCTTTGTAAAAGTCGGTTTCCATACAGCTGCATTTTACCCCCGCTCAAGCGGATAAAGCTCGTGATATTTTATGGAAACCTACCTTAAAAAGAGAATTTTTTTTCTGAAATTAAAAATTTACAAATGCATATAATATTTAAATATTAAAATATTAGGTTTATAGTTATGAAAATTTTAAATATAAGATAGTCCACAACGAGAAATGTTGGATCAACAGGAATTTTAAGCGGATTATAAATACCACGTACAAGATCACGAATGATACAAGCCTTACTATACCTTACAGGCTAAAGTCATCCAGAATGAAAGAACCCTTATCTTATGGACGGCTTCACCTTATACGGGTTTTAAGGCAAATCTAAGAATCAAAAATGATACTTTTCGTATCTCTTTTCCACTCTCAAAGCAATTTTGACCGCCAAATGAAGATGAAATATATTGACGTATCCGGACCATGTCCATCAGTTTTTGATTTGTGAATGTTCTGTATGCATTATTTTTGATTGCAAAATTTTTCTGCGAGCTCAAGTGACTTGCACTTGCGAAATTTCTCCGAGAATATCAGGTCTTTCTTTACCGCTCTTTGAGTCGTTATAATTTTTCAATGTCTACCGGTTGCTTTCCGATGTTACCGATTTCTAAACAGAGCGTGTTTATTTTGGAATTTTTAATATTGTTATGTCTGATGACTACAAAATGACCTTACAAACCAATCAGACACACCCTCTTGATTGATCGTACTTGAATTAGCTAACCTGTCTTTCAACATGGCGAAGAAGAAAAAAGAGGAAACATATATAATTTTAGTTTTGTTGTAATTGATGATTTAGGTATGCGGAAGGAATATGTTGTTATTCGTTCTAATAGTTCCTGAAAAGTCGTTCCACAATGATTACGTCACGGTGCTGCTATTTCTTGTTTGGGCTACTGTTGAAGTGATTCGGTTTGTATCTTTGTTTTCAATTACTCAGACTGAAAGAACCAAATAACAATCTTACCATTGTGTTAGAGAGGTCAGGGTTACCGACTGTTTTAGTGTTAACCGTATATGATGGCGTTTCTCACCTCTGATAAAGCTTTTGTTGCTAACCCTGACCACTCCTTTAAGATAACAGTTCTTTTACCTTCTGAAAACGTTTTACACCAAAATTTCGCGAACTGAGAGCCGAAGAAGCGTCGATAAGCTAGTTGGCATACCCGCAGATATTAACCTTCATTCCCGCAGGTACTAACTTTCATACCCGCAGATACTAACTTTCATACCTGCAGATACTAACTTTCATACCCGCAGATACTATCTTTCATGCCTGCAGATACTATTTTTCATGCCCGCAGATACTGGCTCTCATCTCCCATAGTACCAACTATTACGAGAGTGTAAACTACTTATTTATAATCAGTCATCTGTTTTAGATATCCTTTTTATTTGTTGACTCTTCATCGTATGCATAGTATGCTACTGGCCTGGTTGCGCTACTCTGCTTGGTTGATATTGTACCCAGCTGGTTTTATATCTGAAGGTGAAGTACCAAACCATACAGTTCATGGGACAGGATTCAAACAGTAGACTTTACGGTGTATACCTTGTGAAATGTGGCTGGGTTAGTGAGGGTAGCTAAGGTTCAAGCTTAGCCTCATTTGTTCAAATACTTTTATAAGTGTTTTCACCGTCTAAATGTAATGTTTGAATCCTGTCATATAATCATACTCAATCTAAATGAGCGTGTTCTTATTTTTCTATTCAACCTTCCTACTCAACCTTTGTTGAAGTCCCGTACCTTACTGTAATTGGAATTGTAATTTTTCTCTTACGTAGTCATTGAGAGTATACTATAGACCTTGTCATGAACTCCATGCACTTCGTTTCTATTTTCGAATTAGCCGTGGACAAATTTGTTGAAAAACAGCTGCGAAGGAGTGCATTTCTATAGAAATGTCTATAGAATAGAAATGTCTATAGAAAAAAATAAAAATGCTTTCCATCGCAGTGACTTTTTGACGATTTTTGTCCACTGGGTACGACATACTCAAAAGACTTCATAAAACATTTTAGTTTTTAAGCACTAACATAATTTTTATTTTCCAGCTATCATTGTTTACAGATCGATTCAGCTTGCGTCGACAGCTAGTAGGTTTGCGTATCCACTTCCTAACCCACTGAATATAAGCTTTAATCTAAGATCTTTGCTGATCGGTTACCTTTGCGTTTATACGCCATGTAAGTATACATGTTTCATTACTTTGGTTACTATATGTTACTTCATGTTTGAGTTAAGAACAAGAAGTTGATCTTTTCTTCAATGGATCAGAAGTAATAACGCAACTCCTTAATTGCGCAAATCAGAGTTTCACAATAAGGGGCTGTTCATATGGAGGTTAACCGGGCTAGCTCACTTAGCAGAGATCTCACTGTTATTAAGAAATCTAAATTGTGTTCATATGAAAAGCCGGCTGGCTCACTTAAGTGAGATGTCATTTCATTTGACCGGGATCTCACCTAGGTGAGATGAAATTTGTTCATATGAACACAACAGCACGGCTTAGTGGGATAGATTTTAGACAAGTGCGCACGCGTCGAAATTCGAATTATTGTTTACGTGATTTAAAAAACATTTTCCAGCCCGGTTAAGTGGGATGAGAAAAGCCATATGACGCTGGGTGAATTTCATCTCATTCAAGTGAGCCAGCACGGTTAACCGGGCCAGCTCACCTCCATATGAACAGCCCCTAAGTTATGATCTCAAGCATCGAGTTAGTTTTACCATGAACGAGTTCGTTAATGGGGTTTCTGCGTCAAAAGTGATATTTTGAGGGAACTTTTACAATGGAATTTCTGTTTCATTGGATATTGATTTAAGAAGCATAAAATTATGCAGCTCGTTGTGCATAACGTTTTAATTTGTAAATATGTTCTTCCATCAACCAACTCAAAGTGGAAGACCTTATTTCCTATGTCGTTGTAAATATGTTCTTCTAATCACAACAAAGTTATTGCGATGAAAAATGTCAGCAACTACTTTATCGGGGATAATTTCGTCGGGGAAAAGTGAATTTTGAAAAAGTGAAAATATCCCCGATAAGGTACAATCACGATCATTTGGAGCTCTATCATATTGATAATATTTTGAACAAAGCGATCCCATAAAACCTGATGCTTGAAAAGAATTTCAGCTTGATTACACTAAGAAGATCGAGAACCGGCTAGTGGGCAAAATTGTCAAAATATCCCTGCGATGAAGTGCATTTTTATTGAATTAGTTTGTATATTTCTACAAAAAAGCACTCATTTGCAGTGATTTTTCAACAAGATAGTCCACTGTTCGGAAATCACGCTAATGTTGAAATGTTCTGTCAGTTTTCCTTGATACAGTGGAATCCCGTTAAAGCGGACAGCCTGTTAAAGCGGACACTAGCACTTGGAACAGACTGATTTTAAGTCAAACTCTTATAAAAAACTCTCTATAAAGCGGACGTTTTATTTTGGTGTCCGCTTTAACGGGATTCCACTGTAGTTTGGTTTTTTCTCACGAATAAGTTCAAGACATTGCTCATGCGCAGTGATGTGTAATGACGGTGTGATCACGCTTTCATGTTATAGTGTAGATGTGGTTGCACTGACCTATTATTTTGTACACAAAAAGAACTACTTTGGCAGGCTATTGAGTATATGACATTTCCTTTAGTATGTTTGTACCTGATGAAACATATGTGGATTCTTCGTCAGAGGAAGTTGGGTGGTCAGAAAAAAGCCAAATCGAAAGTTCAATAGGAAGAATAAACCAATCACATTCTGTCGAATTATGATATAACCAATGAGATTCAAGCGAATAACGAGAGTGGGCCGATTTCTTTTATGGGGGTTGTTTTATTTCTGTTTTAGATTAGAAATACATCTTAAATCTTTGAATTTTGTTTTTCTATTTATATCAATTTCATTCCAATTTTTCAGTAAAGCTTGGTTTCCATTGTGAAATAAGGTGAAATAAGGTGAAATAAGTTTTGAGAATAATTTCATGACAGAAAATTAATTATGCATTGGCTTCCACTGCAATCACTTTCAAGTTGTTTCAAGAAACTCAATATGGAAAGTATCCCAGAAGAAGATGTCTTGTTACTGCTGTTGCTAAGAAGAAACATTCTGCGTGCAAGATAATATGGAGATTATAAGCGTTTTTGGTCGCTAAAATCACCAAGGTGATTTTAGACCTTCCGATTCTTTCGTCGATATTTTGCCGAACTATCACATCTCACCTTTTTTTGATATGTTTATTTGATGTCAGTTACCCAGGGCTTGTACAGTCAAGGACAGTCAAGACTAAAGGGTTTTTTTTCAATTAAATCAGAAAGTCAGTAAATTTCAGGGTTTTTTTAAAGTCAAAGGAGGATGAAGAATAGGTAAAATGTTAATGATCCTGCTTAGTCTTTTTCTAATCTATTTTTGGTCCAAGTAAGTTTGAAACGCAATATTATCACCATTTTTCATTCAGTGCATTTTGCCAAAGCCATCTGTCGAATTTTGCCATCATCCGTCGAACAGAATAACAAGTTAAGTTCCACAACCATTAGTAATTGCTGCGGAGAGTTAAAAAGCTAAGCAACTAATCTGACATCACCGACAGAAAAATTGCGTCCGGACAAAGTACAGTAATATCAAGAAAATACCTTAAAGGTATTAAATTTCGCGGGTAGAAAATTTCTTTTAATGTAAGCGGAACTTATAATATTCTCAATTAATAAATACGCCAGGTTTCAACGTTTCGAACCCCTCCGGTTCATTTTCAAGAATGATGTTTACAGTTAAACAGAAGACATTACATTGCATAAAAAATTGACGTCAGAAAAATAAATGATTAACAATGGCACAAAATATGCAAAATGAACGAGAAGTAAAATACAAAGAACTACAAATTTTCTTGTTTTAGTTTGTAATAGTTAATGTTTTTCACAAAAAAAACCTGGCGTATTTATTAATTGAGGGTAGAAAATTTCGCGATTTTGGGTAAAAATCGCGAAATTAAGTACCCGCGAAAAATGTCCGAAACCAAAAATCGCGAAATTAAATTTTCTACCCGAAATTTTAAATTCGCCAAATTTTGCATTCGAAAATTTTTCTTAGCTTTTCCCATGGATTCTTAGCAGGACTAATGCATTCTCATATATTTCTGTTGTTTGTTATTGTTTTAGTTTCCCTTTATCGAAAAAAAAAAACACGAATTAGAATACCCTGAAATTTTCGTAAAACCGAAAATCGCGAAATTAAATACCCTCAATTAATAAATACGCCAGGTTTCAACGTTTCGAACCCCTCCGGTTCATTTTCAAGAATGATGTTTACAGTTAAACAGAAGACATTACATTGCATAAAAAATTGACGTCATAAAAATAAATGATTAACAATGGGACAAAATATGCAAAATGAACGAGAAGTAAAATACAAAGAACTACAAATTTTCTTGTTTTAGTTTGTGATAGTTAATGTTTTTGTGAAATGCCTGTACATTTCTTTTCCGTACTGGTGGAGTTCTAAATTCATCCCAGCCGGTTGAAGAGTTTGTAAACGACAAATCCACCGATCCTCAAGCCGTTCTCGTTTGGCTTGAGTTTGAATATCCTTCTGCAAAATCAGAACTTCCATATCTGTTGTGAGATCGTGGTCTGAATGAAAATGTTCGGCAAGTTCTGAATTTCCCGGTCTTTTTTCGATGTCATACCGGTGTTTTGAAAATCTATCGCTCAACCTTTCGCCAGTATGACCGACATAGATGGTGTTATGTCTTTTACAGATGGCGGCGTACACAACATTTCGTGATTTGCAGTTTCCGCCTCCGTCGTGAAGAACCGTTGTCTCGTCGCCATGCTTGATCTGGGTTGTTTCTTTGATATTACCACACAACTTGCATTTGTTGCATGGTTTCGTTGGTGTGATTGCTCTTTTGGATCGGACAGAGACATCGTTCCTTGTGATCTTCGATTTGATGGTCTGTCCACGCCTAAATGCAACAATCGGGGGAGTTTTGAATATCTGTCGTAGATCTGGGTTGTTTTCAATTACATGTCGACTTTTTCTCAGAACAGAGGGTAGTGTACTAAGATTTGGATGCCAATCGGTAACGAAAACGATCTGTTCATCTTTCTTTTTCGTCTCATCAACAAGAAGAGTATCCCGTTCGATGTCACCAATTTCTTTTTGCGTTTTTCGTAAGGCTTGTTGGTTGTATCCGTGCCGAATGAAGTGGATGATCATTTTGTTGATGTGGTTGATATACTCCTCTTTTGTTGTGCATATTCTGCGGACTCGGATAAACTGACCTTTCGGAATGTTTCGTTTCACGTGTTTGGGATGACTTGATTCGTTGTTCAAGTATTGGTGAGCATCTGTAGGCTTGGAGTAAACGCTTGTTATGATGGAAGACTGGGCTTTCGTGACGACAACGTCAAGGAAGTTGACACTGGTTGGGGATGTGTTACACTCAAACTTGATTTCTGATTTCATTCCTCTCGACTCGCCAAATCCCTGGCAGAATTCGAGAAAGTCATTAAGTGAGTCTTTACCATGTGTCCATATCAGGAAAATATCGTCTATGTATCGATAGTATACATAGGGTGACAGGCCTGTCCTCTGGCGATATTCTTCCAAGAGCCTTTCTTCAAAGTCACTCAGGAACAGATTTGCGTAGTTGGGAGCCATCGGAGTTCCCATGGCAGTCCCTTTAACTTGTTTGTATAGACGATCACCAAACCGGAACACGTTGGATTGAAGAACAAGTAGTATTAGCTGTTTGAGTGATTTTGATGGAATGCGCTTGTCTCCTCGCTTTTCTAAGAATTTGAAACAAGCTTCAGCACCTTCGGTATGGTCAATGTTTGTGTATAGAGAATTGACGTCCATCGTGACTAGGATGGAGGTTTCAGGTATCTTGCCAAGTTCTTTCAGTTTCATTAGAAAATCTTTGGTGTCCTTTATGAATGACTTCGTCTTCCTAGCTTGGTGCTTCAGAAAAGAATCAAGGAATTCAGACAGCTTGGCTGTGACAGAGTTGAAGCTGGAAACGATAGGTCTTAGTGGTGGGAATATAGAGAACTGTTTGTGAATCTTTGGAAGACCATAGAAGATAGACTGTCGTGGGCTGTTGGAATGTTGTGAGATGAAATTTTTCTCTTTTTCCGTGATTTGTTCTCTTTTAAACATTTCGCCAAGTTTGGTGTCGATCTCGTGTGCTATCTCTTGAGTGGGATCAGATATGAGTTCTTGATAGAACGTTCTGTTTTCCAGTTGTTTTTGACATTCTTGGATGTATAGGTCACGATCCATGATGATGACCTTCCCTCCTTTATCAGCGTTGTGAATGATGACGTTCTTCTTATTTGCTAGAGACTCCAAGGCGGTTCTTTCGATTGGCGATAGATTGTCTTTTTGATGGTTTCTTTTTGCAATTAGGTCAGTTACGTCATTCTTGATGGCTGATAGGTAAACGTCTAGGTCATGGGGTGTGTCCTTATACTTTGGGTCGTAATCAGGATTCGGAATTCGCGTGTCGATGTTACATTGCTCTATCTCCTCACTCGGTGTTTTGTTGTTATTATCAGAGTCTCCGTCTATCTTTTTTCGCGGGAAATTCAGAACTTGCCGAACATTTTCATTCAGACCACGATCTCACAACAGATATGGAAGTTCTGATTTTGCAGAAGGATATTCAAACTCAAGCCAAACGAGAACGGCTTGAGGATCGGTGGATTTGTCGTTTACAAACTCTTCAACCGGCTGGGATGAATTTAGAACTCCACCAGTACGGAAAAGAAATGTACAGGCATTTTACAAAAACATTAACTATCACAAACTAAAACAAGAAAATTTGTAGTTCTTTGTATTTTACTTCTCGTTCATTTTGCATATTTTGTCCCATTGTTAATCATTTATTTTTATGACGTCAATTTTTTATGCAATGTAATGTCTTCTGTTTAACTGTAAACATCATTCTTGAAAATGAACCGGAGGGGTTCGAAACGTTGAAACCTGGCGTATTTATTAATTGAGGGTATTTAATTTCGCGATTTTCGGTTTTACGAAAATTTCAGGGTATTCTAATTCGTGTTTTTTTTTTCGATAAAGGGAAACTAAAACAATAACAAACAACAGAAATATATGAGAATGCATTAGTCCTGCTAAGAATGCATGGGAAAAGCTAAGAAAAATTTTCGAATGCAAAATTTGGCGAATTTAAAATTTCGGGTAGAAAATTTAATTTCGCGATTTTTGGTTTCGGACATTTTTCGCGGGTACTTAATTTCGCGATTTTTACCCAAAATCGCGAAATTTTCTACCCTCAATTAATAAATACGCCAGGTTTTTTTTGTGAAAAACATTAACTATTACAAACTAAAACAAGAAAATTTGTAGTTCTTTGTATTTTACTTCTCGTTCATTTTGCATATTTTGTGCCATTGTTAATCATTTATTTTTCTGACGTCAATTTTTTATGCAATGTAATGTCTTCTGTTTAACTGTAAACATCATTATTGAAAATGAACCGGAGGGGTTCGAAACGTTGAAACCTGGCGTATTTATTAATTGAGAATATTATAAGTTCCGCTTACATTAAAAGAAATTAAATACCCGCGAAAAGTAAAAATTTTGCAATCGCGAAATTAAGTACCCGCGAAATTTAATACCTTTAGGCTGAGTGTCCACCAAAGCTTCACCAAAGCGCCTATGATAAACGCAAATAATTAGATATAAGATTAGACATTATACTCTTGGCACTGCAGAATTTATTTGCATACTTTTTGCTGTTGATGAGAAACGGTAGCTCCTACGTTTCTCTATTTCCTTTGCCATTCCCACCACTTTGTTAGCTCACATTTCTTTCAGCATGCTTTTTCTTATCCGGAAGAAACAACATTAAAACACATTGAATCTACGCAAATAGAAACTATAGAATTATAGTCGTGTGTTAATCGTTTGATCAAATGTCTGTGAGAGAATTTCTCTTCGCCAGTGATCAAAAAACAATATTGCTAAGAAGTTGCTTCATAGTTGTGTGTCTGTTGTTGGGGATGATAATTTTAGAAAAGACAGAACTGTGTCAAGTTATAATTAAGCTGTTCCAAATATGATTATTATATAACAGCCTCTCTCTTTTATGCGCCCCTTTTCTATTAAGCGCCCTCTTTGATGTCAGACAAATTTTATAAGGGTCTGGGAGCTAAATACAGTAAACACGGTATATGGTTAGAAAAAGCGAGCATTTAATAAAGTGAAAGATGATAAGATCGACATTTTTACAGAAAGTATCAGAAAAATATGTCGCGGATGTGGATTGTTGAAGCATGCTTTAATCTGCTATTTCCCACAGAGTATAAATAAACAGGGGCGGCGGAGCAAATTTAAAGGGGGCTGATGATTTAGTGTCTAAAGGAGGCCCCACCATGGTAAATCAGCCCGGGGAACCGAGCCAGCCCGCAAATTTCTCCATGTGAATACCCCCTCAGAGAAGAAAACAATCAAGATATTACAATAACGTCTGAGTTATTGTATACCATATCGGGGAAAATTTTTGGTCGGGTGCAGAAAAGTCGGGGGAAAATTTTGGTCGGGTGCAGAAAAGTCGGGGGGGGGGGGGGGGGGGGGGGGGGGGGGGAATTTTTATCGGAGGAAATTCAATTTTCTAAGTTATCAGAATCGAAAAGCAACCCGCATAGTTGATTGGATTATATTGTGGTACATGACAGAGCTCTAAAAGTTGATTAACAAGTCTCGTCATAATTATGCATAATTTATGCATTGGGTAATGTGATATTTTCAATTTGAGATATAAGTAACGACAAGAAAAAAAAACTTTCCAAAACTGTAAAAAGAATTGCTAAATCAATTTTTTGAGCTCTATCATTTGCCAAATTATCATTTGTTGTCAAAAAATGCCTTCAAGTTTCGAAAAGTAATAATATCACCATCAAAAAGACTTCAGTCAGGATGGAAGTCAGGATGACTGTTGTTGAAGTCAGTTGTTGAAGCTGTTGAAGTCAGTCAGGATGACTGTTGTTGATAAATCTCTTAATTGTACGATGATCACGACCCAGATCTTTTGCAATGACATTAGAAGTTTCTCCATTACTAAGCATCTTAACAATTTTGCTCTTTTCATCCGACGTAAGGTCTCCTTTCTTGCCCATGGTTGCTGTAAAAGAAAGATGCATAATAATTTGGCACGATTAAGAAAGGAGAAAGCAGAAAAGCCATTTCAAAACTGAGTGATCGAGACATGCCCAGTTAACACAAGACGTCAACATAACGTTGTTTTATGGTTGTTCTAACGTCGTAACCAAAAACGACCATTAACCGACGTCAACCAAAACGTCAGGGTTGTTCGCAACCAAAAACGACTATTAACCGACGTCAAGAAAACGTCGGGGTTGGTCGCAAATAATTGCAACCTGAAAAAAAAAGCATTTCAAAATCCTATAATGGTTGAAAGCTTATATCGTGACTAGAGTGGTATATACTGTAATTTTTTGTTTACCCTATTAAATCATATATTTACTTACAGTCAATCTTGACGTTCTTTCGACGTCAAAAGAACGTTGCATTTTGTCTTCCGGCATTCTGTATGCAATTTAGTTCGTAAGGTAATCATCTTGAAAACCATGAAAAATGTGTCTTCCTTTACCTATTCATTTGGATCAAAAGATAGAAGAATTCCTGAATGAGTTAGTATCATCCAAGATTAAGAAAGAAACGAAAAACGATGGTTTGTGAACTGTGTACTGCAAACAGTTTAAAGCGATGTTTTAAAAAGCAAGCAAAATTTATTTTCCTTTTTTCTTTCATTTCATCATTTTGTTCTTTTCTATCTTTACCTACGCGAAATGAAGTAAGTCATTTTGATAATAGTCAAGCACATTAGCAAAGCGCCGTAGTGTAGTGGTTATCACTCTCAGCATTCATGCGAGAGGTCAGGGTTCGATTCCCGCTGGTCACTTTTCATTTGTTGTCATTACCCTTCGTCGTTAATTTTACCATGCTACAACGTCCATGCAACATTGTTTTCGGTTTTTTGACCGTTTCCTCACGTCCGTACAGCATCATTTTTGGGTTTTTTTAATCGTTGTTTGGACGTCAAACAGCAAAACAACGTCAGACGTTGTTTTGCTGTTTCCATTTCGACCATTAAACGACCGTCAAGCGACGATGGAATACGACGTCGAAACAACGTTGAAACAACGCTTTTGTGCTTACTGGGGAATAGAATTAAGCAAGAAGGTGTGAGGAGACCATTGGCTACAATTAAAGATATTTTTGCAGGTATTGGGCTCGGTGATATACCTTGTTCAACAAGGTGCAGAGTACTTAGACTAGCAGCCAAGGTGAAGAAGTCAAAGAAAAAAACCACCACTTACCCAAAATCATCGTGAAAAAAGGGTTGAATAGGCCAAAAGGTATATGAAGTTGGGTTTTCGAAAGTTATATTCACAGATGAATGTAGGGAAACATTGGATAGACCGAATGGCTGGGTATCTAGCTGGATCAGAGATGGCCACTCAGCACGAACTAAAAAAAGTTGTTAGCAAGGTAGCGGTGGTGTAATGTTTTGGGCTGCAATCAACAAGGACGAGTTAGTTGACCCCTTTAGAGTTGAAAATAGAGTAAAAATAAACTCTGGAACGTATTGTGACTTTTTAAAGAAGAACTTTCTTCCTTGGTGGAAAGAGGTACCAGCAAAGGTCAAGAAAACACATGGAAGATAACGCAAGTTCTCACGGTTCTCGACATTCACATGAACGGTTAGCTTCACGTGGTTTTGTAGATGACCGTCTGATGGTATGGCCAGCTGTTTCCCCTGATTTGAACCCAATTGAAAATTTATGGTCCATCAAAGAATGACTTATACAAGGAAGGAAAGCAGTATTGCTTATTAGAAGAGCTTTGGAAAGAAATAGTGGCTGTAACAAAACGTGTTGATAAAGACACCATCAAAAAGTTGTCAAGTTCAGTCCATAAAAGACTCTGCAGTATAATTGAAAAAAGGAGGGCTATATTGGGCATTAAGTGCTATAATGTAATTTTCTTGTATGATAATTGATATTCGGTTGATGCCCAATTGTATTTTATTTAATACTTAGTTCATAAATAATGAAAACAATCAGTGTACGTGTACTTACTTTTCCTGCTTTTTGATTATGATTGCATAATACATTGGCACATCCGAATAGTAGGATTTGATGGCTTACCCCATTATACATTGTATTGCGTTTTTTAATGATAAGCATCGCCGTTCTATAGGTAAAGGATTTTCTCATACAAAATTTGAATGAAAAATGAATTCTATATTATGATTTATACTCAAAAAGGTTAGTTACATAATAATTTGGCACGCAGTGTTTATAAAGATTTTTATCTCAATTACATGGTTTGCTAAAATTTGATTGGTTGAAATTTCCTGCCGAATTGAAATTCCCTTCCAGCAAATTTGAAATTTCCAGCCGAGCAAAAACGAGGTAACATGGTGAACATTAGTAAAATTTCCCACATTTGTGTTCTAATTAATTAATCCCAAGTCTCTCTCAGTATTAACATTTATATTAATATTTCATTAGCCACATTCTGGAAAATCATGTTTTGTTATTCGCTATGTATCTGTAGGGACGTTTATATAACTTGGTAGAGTTGTTCTTGAATATGTCCCTACAAAGTCATTAGAAACTTCACGTGAAGATTCGAAAAAAACGTGCAAAGTAATGATGTTTCTTTTGATCATCATCAGTAATTGCGCCCGTTAGGGCGCTTTATAGACTGCCGCGCGCGCGTATTTTGCAGGAGTTCACCACAAAAAATCTCGAGTTGATCAGATTTTTAACTCGATTGCTCAAATTTTACTGTGTGTCGATGTCCCAAAACACGCTGGTTAAACACACACTTAATTTTTATTATAAAGGTTCATCAACACTGACATAATATATTCTTTTGTTGCTTTTGGAAAGAAGCTTTGTTTATTGTTCAGAAGAAAGAGTTTTTTCTTAAAAAAAGAAAACATATTATGGTTTCATTCTATTTATTTATTCCCAATGAAAAATAAAAAACTTGTACATAAAAAAGTACAAGTTGAGCTGTCACTGTTCTTCAAAACACATTTTCGGTATAACAATGATATGGTTTTTGTTTGTTAAAACTCATCGTTATAAAATTTTTACTAATCAAACAACAAGATAATTCGTAACTTGCGTATTTCTAAATAATTGTTTCCACAAGAATGCATCTCCCTATACACCTTTCCCGAATTCGTTTATATATGTTGTTTTCTTGCTATATTGTCCATACGGGCCTCGTTTTGATGTACTCTTTTCTTATCTGGTATTTATTAAGTTATAGATTTTGATCATTAACAAACCGCAGTGGGAAAATTTTCGGTAATTATAAGCACAGAGACGAGGCCCGTCTCTGTGCTATTTCGTCCTCTATTTCATTAATGCTTCATTATTTCCTCTAATTCTCTCATCGTCACCTGATTCTACCTCTATTTCTGCTTCAACTTCCCCTTCATCTGACTCCTCATTGTCTCCAAAGAGTTCTTTCACATCTAAAGTTTGTTTCATTTTTTCAAACCAAATTTCAACTTTAAAAAATAACGCCGATTTTTTGAAAAATTTCCATTTTTTTGCCCCTTTTTACGCCGGCCCTTTTTACGCTGGCCCTTTTAACGCCGCGCACCAAAATTAACGCCACATTAGGGCCGGTGTAAAAAGGGCCGATAAGGTAGCACATTGTTTTGAAAAGTTGAGGGGGATTATTTCGGCGCGAGAAAGTAGCCGTTTCTACTTAAAAAATTCTCCGTGAAAGAAATGTGGCATATCATAACCTAATACACACGAAAGTGTTTTGATCATGTCTAGAGCCTGTTACACGGGCGCATTTATAGTGGAAACTACTAGCTAGTTATATTTTTTCGTGTAACAGGCTGGTTGATGTCAGGAATGTGGCTGATATCAATGTTTCTAATGCCGTTTGTGATATTATATTACTTTGTGAGGCTTAATGCATATTTGGAAAATTGAGACAAAATTGATTCTGCGTCAGCCGGGAATCGAACCCGGATCTATTGCTTGGAAGGCAACAATGCTAGCCTTTACACCACCGACGCTTGATTAAAAACATAATACTCATATATCTTATCTCACTCACTTATGAAAGTTTGTTCATAATTTCACAGTCATTCTTAGTTAAGGTTTTATTTGAGGTTACATATAGTGTCAAGAAAAATATGAAAATGCTTACTGTTTACTGTTGAAAAAATATAAAAACTCGAATGAATGTGTGACCGCAAGTCAGCAAATGTTGAACGAGCAAATTTTCTGTAACACCAGGTTGAGGAGGTCCAAGACCATTTCGCTAGCAAAATCGCAGTTAACTATCAATATATACGACGCGATAAGATTGAATTTCTGTAGAAAATGACGACAAATAACCAACATTAAAACTTAAAGTAGTTTGATATATGAACTACCAAAGGCTTTTCGTAACTCATTGAGTTGAGCAAACAAAAAATTATTTTTTAGACAAAGCTCTTGCCAGGAGCTTATAGCAGTTTTTAATTTTGTTTTTTAGACGCTACAAATATATTATAATACGCAATTTCAGATGAAAAGCCAAATATACTGAAATATACCATTATTATATAACGTTTCACGTTTTTTTGTTCCTTTGTGTGAGCAAATTTGAGAAGCACTGAAGTATAAACTTTATATCACTTGCACGTGTTCCTATTTCAGAAGGTCCTATTGTGACATAAGGAACATTTTCTGAGGTTCCCTTGGGTCCTTTAGAGATTATTTGAAATGCGTGCGTTTTAATATGAATGAAAAGTCCTTGCAAGACCGATATTAACTATCCTAAACGGTCTACGTTGTTCTGTATTCTACTAAATTACAGTTTATGCGTAAGGACAACTTTGTTCCGTTATATGTAAGCCAAAATGTTCCTATTTGCGTTTTCATTATAAAGATCACGCAATCGTGTATAATACGGAACACGAGTGGAAAACCCTCAAGAATTTCTGCTGACCACTTTAATTCGGTCTGTCAGGTTCCGCAACTTAGCAATTAAAATCCAACTTTTTGATTGGTTGAAAGTCACATGATACCTAATTAAGAAACTCGCATAAAACGGATCGCGTTGATCTTCTGATTCACTAATCGACAAAGATGTCGAAAAGACGTATCTTATCAAAAAAGGTGTGGCAAAAAGCTGTTGGAAACGAAAGAAAACCGAAAAGATTATGTTTAAAAGCCAGTGACAACGGAGTGTACATATGCCCAGTAAAGTCATGTGAAAGTGAAGGATTTAAAACGCAAAGGGGTTGTAGAAAGCACGTTTATATAAAGCACGGTTGGTTTTACTTTTTTGACGACAAACCTGACGTTACTACCATATTTCCAGAAGTAGCAACTCGTCTCTCCACTCAAGAGAAATTCAAACGAAACAGCACGTCTTCAATGCCCACGTTTCCAAAAAACTGTAACATTGGCAAATCAATCTCTAAATGGTTGCAGAGTCCTGGTGGAGGAGGCAAAAGCCTATGTCAAGCAGAACAAATAACAGCGAAAGTACTGAAGTATGCAAAATTCTGTTGTGCGGACGTTTCGTCTTCATGGGAAATGCCGGAATGCGTATTAGACTATTGCATTGGATCGGTAACGATGCTTTCTGATTTTTTAGACTACCTGAAGGACCCGTGGAAAATTGGTCGTTCAGGTATTATTGGCTATATGAACGCTATATCTCATACGCTAGATTACAGAAGGAGTAATGCTATCAAATCCGAGAACATATCTGTATTTATCGCAGCCGAAATATATCTAGACAGAGTGAAAAAGTGCTTAGCAAAGCAAATGAAGATTGAATGGAACACGATTTTAAGCATGGAATATCTTTCAAGTATCAACTGCTGGGCAACGTTTGAAGACATGCAAAATGTAATTCCATTTCATGCTGACAAGTTTTCTCAAATTCTACTTAATGCTAGATTTGAGACGGCCGTTGTTCCGGCACACGATTTATCGTTTTGTACTTCCTTCGTTGTAGCAGTGTTATTTTTGATGGTAAAGGCAAGTCGACCGATGTCATATCAGTACTTAACTGTTAAAATGGTGCTCGATGTTGGAAATGAAGGCGGAATAATCGATCAAACTAAATTCAAGACAAATTATAAATATGGATTTGACAGTCTCATTATTTCAAGGAGAGTTGTTGATATTTTAAATGGATATATAGCTTGTATAAGGACACGATTAAACCCTGTTTGTGACTACCTTTTAATAACCAGGAATGGCACACAGCTCAAGCAACTTAGTGACGTATTTGGTCGAATTGTTTACCAAGCCATTGGAAAATACATAAATCCGACACGATATCGACAAATTATCGAGACAGAAAGTATTTCCAAACTGACAGAACAAGAACAAGCCGCTCTATCACGTGACCAAAAACACACATCACATGTAGCAAGAATTCACTATCAGAAAATGCAGTCAGCTGAAGTTGCACGTCAAGGGCAATTGTGTATGCAAAAACTGAAGGCGAAAGACATGGGGAGTGATTCGCCCCATAATATTAGCACCATCGCCGATATTACGACATTCACCGTCAACCAAATCAGCAGAGATAGCAATAATCGAGATGCAAGGATCGAAAACCCAACTTTTGATGTACGTCTAAATTCTGCTCCAAACAAGAATATGTTTTGCGGAGAAATAGCGAAAAACAATGTTTACAAACGCCAAAATAAAGTTTCGTTTTCGTCTGTAGAAGATTCTTTTTTATCATATGGCATTAAAAAGTATGGCGCTGGTAAGTGGACGGCAATATTGCGCGATCCAGATTATTCCTTCCATTCTTCACGAAAGCCAAGTACTTTGATGGTCAGAGCAAAAACGATAAACTTGATATGACATTAGCTATATCTACTATGTTTGAGTTTATTCGGCTAGATACACCGAAGTTTAAACATTTATAGTTTGTCTATGTAAAAATACCTTCTCTTTCGTTTAACAGTTGCTTTACAAGCATGTTTTTTAAATTTCATAAAGGTATCTTGACGAAGACTGGTGAGATAATTTCAAATCACCCCTTGAACATAAAAGAAAAAGATTGTTTAGAATCGATATTGGCCGCTCGGAAAATAACGGGACCAAGAAAGTTTCGCTTTGCAAAAATACGTCAGAGTGAAGGTTTAATGGCAAAACTTATCTTCATCAGAAGGAAAAACCAGCTGTTTCTATACAAAGACATTGTAGTAACACTGACAATTTGTAATGTATCTTCAAAAAAGAAAACATCACAAACAATATGCTGAAAAATATGTCTTCTTCTTGAATATTCCTTTTTTTCCCATAAAAATTCCTTTTGACCAAATAGTTACCAGTCCCTTCAGTGACCAAGTTGCCTTGTGACGCCTTATGGCACCTTCTGACATCTAGTTACACCTTCTTACACACTGTTACCCGAATTCGAACATTGATGTTAAGTTTTTGCCAAGTAGTTACCAGTCCCTTCAGTGACCAAGTTGCCTTGTGTCACCTTATGGCACTTTCTGACATCTAGTTACACCTTCTTACACACTGTTACCCGAATCCGAACATTGATGTTAAGTTTTGGGCAAGTAGTTACCAGTCCCTTCAGTGACCAAGTTGCCTTGTGTCACCTTATGGCACTTTCTGACATCTAGTTACACATTCTTACACACTGTTACCCGAATTCGAACATTGATGTTAAGTTTTGGCTAAATAGTTACCACTCCCTTCAGTGACCAAGTTGCCTTGTGTCACCTTATGGCACCTTCTGACATCTAGTTACACCTTCTTACACACTGTTACCCGAATTCGAACATTGATGTTAAGTTTTGGCCAAACAGTTACCAGTCCCTTCAGTGTCCAAGTGGCCTTGTGACACCTTATGGCACCTTCTGACATCTAGTTACACCTTCTTACACACTGTTACCTGAATTCGAACATTGATGTTAAGTTTTGGCCAAATAGTTACCAGTCCCTTCAGTGTCCAAGTGGCCTTGTGACACCTTATGGCACCTTCTGACACCTTATTGCACCTTGTTACACCTTATCACCGCCAACCACATGGACATGAATATGCAAGTTTGTGAAATCATGTAAGAAGCTGTAACAAGGTGTAATAAGGTGTAATAAGGTGTCATAAGGTGTATTAGACCAACCTTGTCCTTTAGTGTCTTGGAAACAAGGTTGTCTACCTATGTGGGCAGCTCAATTTCGGTAACAAGGTGTAAGAACGTGTAACAAGGCGTAATAAGGTGTCATAAGGTGTATTAGACCAACCTTTTCATTTAGAGGCGTGGAAACTAGGTTGTGTACCTAATGACACCTTATTACACCTTATTACACCTTGTTACACCTTGTTACACCTTGTTACACCCACAACCATCCGAACATAAACATGCAAGTTTGTGAAATCACGTAAGAAGCTGTAACAAGGTGTAATAAGGTGTAATAAGGTGTAATAAGGTGTATTAAACCAACCTTCTCCTTTAGAGTCATGGAAACTAGGTTGTCTACCTATGTGGGCAGCTCAATTTCGGTAACAAGGTGTAAGAACGTGTAACAAGGTGTAATAAGGTGTCATAAGGTGTATTAAACCAACCTTGTCCTTTAGTGTCTTGGAAACAAGGTTGTCTACCTATGTGGGCAGCTCAATTTCGGTAACAAGGTGTAAGAACGTGTAACTAGGTGTAATAAGGTGTCATAAGGTGTATTAGACCAACCTTCTTATTTAGAGGCGTGGAAACTAGGTTTTCTACCTAATGACACCTTATTACACCTTATTACACCTTGTTACACCTTGTTACACTTTGTTACACCCACAACCATCCGAACATAAACATGCAAGTTTGTGAAATCACGTAAGAAGCTGTAACAAGGTGTAATAAGGTGTAATAAGGTGTAATAAGGTGTATTAAACCAACCTTCTCCTTTAGAGCCATGGAAACTAGGTTGTCTACCTATGTGGGCAGCTCAATTTCGGTAACAAGGTGTAAGAACGTGTAACAAGGTGTAAAAAGGTGTCATAAGGTGTATTAGACCAACCTTTTCATTTAGAGGCATGGAAACAAGGTTGTCTACCTATGTGGGCAGCTCAATTTCGGTAACAAGGTGTAAGAACGTGTAACAAGGCGTAATTAGGTGTCATAAGGTGTATTAGACCAACCTTCTCCTTTAGTGTCTTGGAAACTAGGTTGTCTACCTATGTGGGAAGCCCAATTTCGGTAAGAACGTGTAAGAACATGTCACAAGGTGTAACAAGGTGCCATAGGGTGCATTAGAACAACCTCTTCACTTAGAGTCCTGGAAACTAACTGGCTAATCCATATTTGTAATTGGCGGACTTGTGACACCTTATGACTCCTTATGACACCCTACTACACCTTGTTACACCTTATCACCCACAACCACCAGAACATAAATGTGTAAATTTGTGAAAACACGTAAGAAGTTGTAGCAAGGTGTAATAAGATGTAACAAGGTGTAACAAGGTGTCATAAGGTGTATTAGACCAACTTCCTTATTTAGAGATTTGGAAACTAAGATGGCAATATGTTTTCCTGATTTGAATTTCGGGAAAAAGGAATAAAGTCGAACCGGGATGCTTTATGTTACCAAGGAGAAAATTTACGACACACCGAGGTGCTTTTTTTGTATTTAATCTTCATCACTGATGACAATCACATCTGCTGTTTTCACAAATGGTACGAATCGTTTCGCGTTGATCTTATTTTCTTCTTCTTCATTTACTTTGGTAACCATATCCACATCCGAGTTTTCATCCGAGTCGTCTGAAATTTCAACTGTATAGGTTGGAATTATTTTCGTGGCGAACATCTTCCTATCCTCTTGGATGTGATCCTCACCATATACAAGTGCTTTCCACATTGGAAATCTATGAGTGAAGACGTTTAGAGGAAATGCCTTTCTTTCCCGATGTTCCCTGATAAGCCATGCATCATACATGGAATCTGTTTCGGACCATTCAATGTCGAATCGCATTTCAAAGATGTTGAACACTCTACATGTTAAAAGTGGCCAGATATCTTCCCATGCATCTTTTGCAATTTGTAAAACCTTCGTCATATAATGAACATCGTTTAGCGGACTCGTAAAATCCAGCAAATCGTGCTCAATTGACAGATCTTCATAGAGATTAGCATCAGTCTTGTCAGCTTCCAGAATCGCGTGTGCTAAAACTTCTCTAGGAACTTCTGTGGTTGTTGAAGGAATATCGTTGACGTCGGTTTGTGAATAGTGGAAGGTGGAATTAGCATCCAACAGACTTATGGGGTCAAAATCAAAATCATTAAATACTGCCCCAGTTTGTCGTTCTGAAGGATCTTCCATGCTCTGGAATAACGGGGTTTTCTTCAACTGGTTGGCAACATAATGGAAAACCTCCATACAATGGCGACGTAACCAACCTATGAGAAAAAGGAATGCGCTTAGTTTGATGTAATCAATAGGCAAGCAAATATAGACTTTTTTTAACTAAAACAAACCCGAAACACTGCCATCTTTTTCTTGTAAAGCTTTCGTCTCCAGCACGTGTAGTCTTTTCCTGACAGCCTCTCCATCGACATTGTCTCCAAAGTCAGGATAAATGTTAGTGGTAATAAAAAAGCCACTTTTATAGTTGAACTTTGAAGGTTCTTTATGTTTTTGTGGAATCATCACTAATCCTCCTAAGAGTGAAACGGCATGTTTATAGTCGACGATCATGACAAGCAAAACAATATCTGAATATATCACAACTTGCCTTGCAATATGCGTTTTGCATCCTCACATGACAAACTATTTGAGGTCCATTCGTCCATCAAAACCACCTGAGTTTGTTCATTAATCATTTGTCCAGAAAATCTACCATCAGCAACTACACCAGCTATGTAACGCGATGGGATTATTCCTATTCAAAACCAAAACAAATTAGAGTACGAATTAGAGTAGAAATGGGCTTAAAAAACCTCAAACTTGAATAATTTGCATTACCTTGAAAGGGACAGAACCAGCTTGTTTTACCACTATCTGGTGGTCCAACGAGACAAAGTTTGGTCTCTTTCATTGGAAACTTCCCATGCAACAATATTTGATAGTATTTCTGGAAGAACCCACGTCTAATCACTGGGTTAGGAAAGCTGTTCTCCACACCTATAAACGATCATTTAACCTAGTTTATTAATTCTCACAAAATGTACTCATTTTCAAAATTGATGTAAACTAGTTTATGATTATGGTTGTGTACATATATTTCCTCACCATCTATGAAAGGCCTAGGTTCAGGAACTACTCCAGGAACATATTCGTATCGCACGTATGCTCTTGGCGATCCACGTAGGTTCTTTGGCTCTTTGACGAATCGCTTTCCCGCTATGTCGAAGCAATAACCATTTAAAACTTCGATGTAATTGAAGTCCAACTCGATTGGCTTAATCAATCGACACGATCTCTCTGATAACAGGTTTGATAAAAATGGTATTTGATTAGCCAAAACGTCGGCGATTGTGACATTCCCGAGAAGGCTCAGCAAGTATTGCTTTACGGAGCAGCAAAATACAAACGTGTATCTTGACTCGGGCACTTTCTTAAACACAGAACCATCGCAAATTCCGTAGTCGTTTTCCACCATCAGTCTCTTTAAGAGATTAACAGCTTTTCCCAACTTTGTTGTTGCCCGGTCGTGAACAGTCTCAATAACGATATCTTAACAAAATGACAAAGAAAAATCTGATATCTGTAGGACATGTAATGTATAGAAAAATCACTGAAAAATAAAAACAGAAAACTTTTAGTTTACCATTTAAGTCTTCGTTGTTTTCAAGTGTGTACACCAAGTTTGTAAATTTTATCTCATTGCATCCTCGCACAACCTCTTCTCGTGTGTGCCCATCCATATAGGTTGTTAAGACAATCTGTGCTGGTTTACACGATAAATTTTCATTTTCAATTATATTAACTGTGGTGATAGGGAATCCAGCCTTTTCGGCTGCGTCTTTCACGATTTCACTTTGTTGTTGTCTCACCAGAGATACAGCTTTGTCGCAGTTATGGTCTTTCAACACGATGTATAACGAAGAAGAATAAGCATCTAATGGATTTGTGTTTCCTATAGATAAGAGAGCATATTTCGAAGTAAATTTTAAAGAAATTTTACTATTCCCACATATCGTACCAGTTGAAACAAAATGCTTACCTCTTCCCTTAACTGATTTACAGCTGTACACGTCAAAACCAGCTGTCATAAACGTTTTTGACAGTATTTCCTCAAAATCTGAGAGACTGCATTCGGGCCAGTCGAAGGCAATCCAATACGACAGACCTGGGAGCATCTCCTTTGAAGCTGCCACCGGCTGTGCCGAAGGTATGTCGTCGTCATCATCTTCATCGTGGTCGCTCAATCTGACATTTTCCTCTTCATCCATCTGTGCATGCCTCCTTTTCCTGCTAGAAGTCGGTGGTACAGCAGTGACGCAAGAAATAAAAGCCACGATTTTGTTCATAGTTTTTAAAACAGCGTTTACGTCATTTCGCTTAGACCACATTTCCTTTAGTTCGACAGAACTGTTCCATAATAACCTGACTGCGCAGACATGGTACTTTTTTACAATCGGTGCAACTATAAATGACTTTAAAGCATTTTTTATCGATTTGCTTCTAAGAGCACTTTTCGGCACATAAGATTCCATTCCGTGAACTCTTTCAAACACTTGTTGCATAAAGGAACATTTTTTTTCTTATACGGTTATATACTATTATTATTATTATTATTATTATTATAATCAATTACTCAGAAAATGCAACCATGGATGGCGTAAAATAGTCTGTCAAATAGACCTTTCCTGAATTTTAAACTGCTTTAATATTCAAACTGCTTCTAATTATTAGAATGGTAATGCAGACTATCATCGCGATTATAACGCAATGACCTTAAGGAAATAAGAACGCGCAATATATACAGTGTGTTTCAAAACTTTGGCATCAAAAAGTTTCATCGCCAATTTCATATCCAATTAATTTTTATAAATTTTATATCGATGGAATTCTTATTTTTTGGTCTTTCTCGTGATTCATGAAGAATTCATGAAGATGGAAGTTTTCCCCAAAGCTTTTAAAAAATTGTGTCACGCAAAGGACCAATACCCATATTTCTAAGACTAAAGTCCCAATATATAAGGCTTTGCCATAGTGTTTTATCAACCTAAATCTAAAAAATATCATCTTTTTATACGAAAGCTTCAAATTGGTGGCTTGTTTCATGGAAACACTCTAAGCAGAGTTTTACAAAATGGTGTCAGTTTCACTACAGAGTCCCAGGATACCTACAACTAATTGTTGACTTACGCCCAGAGATAGGTATAGCTTGCGCAAAGACCAGTGTGCAATCAGTTGATAGCTCCTAATAGGACGCTTTAAAAGCCAAAATTGCATTATCCCAGTTAACACACGACGTCATTACAACGTTGTTTTATGGTTGTTCTAACGTCGTAACCAAAACCGACCATTAAGCGACGTCAAGAAAACGTCAGGGTTGGTCGCAACCAAAAACAACCATCAACCGACGTCAAGAAAACGTCAGGGTTGGTCGCAACCAAAAACAACCATCAACCGACGTCAAGAAAACGTCAGGGTTGGTCGCAACCAAAAACAACCATCAACCGACGTCAAGAAAACGTCAGGGTTGGTCGCAACCAAAAACAACCATCAACCGACGTCTAGAAAACGTCGGAGTTGGTCACAAATAATTGCGACCAGAAAAAGCATTTCATTTGAAAAAACATTTCAAAATCCTGCAATGGTTGAAAGCTTATATCGTGACCATAGTGGTATATACTGTTATTCTAGGAAATTAACGAAGACAGAAATTAACAATGCATTAAATTAACACGAATCAAATTAACGCGGTTGCCCAAAGAGAACTTGAAAAAGGAATCAAATTAACGCGATTGGCTTCAATGACCTTCATAAGAGCATTTTGTTAACGCGCATGGACAAAAGAACTAAAAAATTTTTGAAACAGATCTTTTCTATATGTATAACTACAATCCCGGACAAAATATTGTGGCAAAAGCATGAAATTCACGTCATGAGGCCCCCCTTCCCCCACCATCAATGTTATCAATGTTTGTTGGAACCTCTGGCTGGACACAACTCAAAACATTGATGCTGGGGGAGGGGGTATTTGAATTCTTCATGAAAAACATCAGTTTTGCCACAATTTTTGTCCGGGATTGTCTGAATTTTAAGAATAAAAATGGAAAGGGGTCTTCCTAGTATAACAACACATTCTTTCAAGACTGAGATCTCCCACAACATGTGTTGGCAGCCAGGTTGCTCCTTGTCACAATTCGTGTAATTTTACACAAAATCAAAACAAAAAAAACATAGCCCTACTGAAAACAGGCTTTTGCAGCTTGTCAATATTTGTCAATTCAAACATGTATATACATATATACTCTATATAATGCTGTCATGAATGTGTGATACAAGAAATAACCAAAGTTTACGTGGCATACTGGGTCAAATGATGAACAATACAAAGTCGTCTACCAAAATATATACCAAATGTATGTGAACACAAAACAGAAAGATAATTTTTCTCTGACAAAAACAGATATACCCTATATATACGTGTCATAATAATAACATAATATATAATAATATAAACTTGTCTATGAAAATATATACAAAATGTGTGTGAACACAAAACAGAAAGATAATTTTTCTCTGACAAAAACAGATATACCCTATATATACGTGTCATAATAATAACATAATATATAATAATATAAACTTGTCTATGAAAATATATACAAAATGTGTGTGAACTCAACAGAAACTTTTTTCTTTCAAGCCGTGTAAACAAAACTAAGTGAACACCAAAATGGATGACAGTCAGTGGGACGCACTTGGTTTTACGCAAAGCCTTAAGTGCTTAGTCGAGGAAGGAATTTTTCGCTTGTTGCAGTAGGTCACATTTCTAAAATATCCAAAACAACATTTTGCGACACGTCACCAACACGTCACCAACACGTCACCAACACGTCACCAACTGTAAAGAGTGTTTTCACTGGGAATTATAACACGTCACCACACGTCACCAACTTTCTTTGATAGTAATAAAATAATATACTCTTCTTATAAAAAAAAGTGGTGACGTGTGGTGACGTGTTACAATTCCCAATGAAAACACTCTTTACAGTTGGTGACGTGTTGGTGACGTGTTGGTGACGTGTTGGTGACGTGTCGCAAAACGTTAAATGTAAAGTAAAAGTCAAAGTAAAAGTAAAAGTTTATTTCGTTTGTCCAAAACTGTTCGTCTTTCTTTCAATAAGCCTTTGCAAATCCAAGTCTTTGTTTCTTATCTGCTTCTGTGAGGAGGCGTACTCGTATCCGTTCCTTCTCAAAACCCCGCTCGCAGCTTTGTTGCTTGTTGTGTTACCCAGTCCGGCTTCCTCCTGAATATGCTTAAAGGAAATTGTAGCACTGCTATTCCTAAGCGCCCGTAACGCCCTTACAACATCCCGTTCCATTCGCGGAGTTGTCTACTTGGGCCTTCCCTTGTTTTCGTGCCGCAGATCTTCTTTCTTTTCCATTGGTAACTTGGCAAGGCGGTAAACGCTTCCCTCTGCAAACTGCGGATACCTGCCGCAAAGCTCGTGGCAACTGACACCAAACTTCTGGTGGAGAACCCTCAAATCGGACGGATTCTTCCACGGTGATCTTTTACGTGGTCATGTTTTTGTCGATATGTCTTGTTTATATATACCTAAAGTAAAGTAAACAAAATGCTTTGTTGGTGTTTACATTGCAAATAGTATTTTAAATTACCTATTTGTAACTTTTGTTTATTTACCAAAGTGGTAGCAACAAACAAAACTGTTTTGTAATTCATTCCCACATCCCCACAAACTTGTTTACATTTACAGTGTTTACTGAATAACAGAGACAATAATAACAATAGAAAAGTACACAAATTGCATCTGTAACCCTCCAAGTAAAATAAAGAACTTCTAAGTAGTCAGACATTACCAAATAAGCAAACGTAAACATTAGAAAATCTATACACAAAATGACTAAGTCATGCAAAAATTCAGACAATCCCGGACAAAATATTGTGGCAAAAGCATGAAATTCACGTCATGAGGCCCCCCTTCCCCCACCATCAATGTTATCAATGTTTGTTGGAACCTCTGGCTGGACACAACTCAAAACATTGATGCTGGGGGAGGGGGTATTTGAATTCTTCATGAAAAACATCAGTTTTGCCACAATTTTTGTCCGGGATTGTAGAAAGCTACACATCTTTAAAAGGGTTCATAGGAACAGCACCTAACATTCTTGCAGCCTTTATAGCGCCTGTTATACCTGCTACTCTCCATCCTGCAGGAAGAAGCTGTGTGCATTTTAAGCGAGAAAGAGAAGAAGAGGTAGAAGAAGAACGATAAAAAATAGCATCGGACTTGTAATGTTTTAAAAATTTATGATTATTTACTGAAAAATAACGAGTTTTAAATTTACGATAAACTTTTATAAGAGTCTGGAAATTAACGAAACATTTAATTTGCGGGTATTTTATTAACGCGAAATTTTCAAATTCGCGTTAATTTGATGCTTCGTTAATTTCCTGGAATAAGGTAATTTTGTATTTACGCTATTAAAATCATTTATTTACTTACAGTCAATTCTGACGTTCTTTCGACGTCAAAAGAACCATAGACGTATATGTATTTATACGTCCATGAAAGAACATTGCATTGTATCTCCCTGCATTCTGTATGCAATTGAGTTCGTAAGGTAATCATCTTGAAAACCATGAAAAATGTGTCTTCCTTTGTTCATTTGTATCAAAGGATAGAAGCATGCCTGAATGAATTAATATGCACGTTTTTTTTATAAGCAACCAAGGTCAGACCTTAGTAGTAATGTTGCTTAAAAAATGACCATTTTTTAGTAGTAATGTTGCTTAATTTGTTGCTAAGTATTAATTGAAAAAATATGTATTTCCAGTCTTGAATACCTTTGTGTAAGCTTAAGTATTTAAGTACAAAGTGTAGGACACAGTAATGCAAACTAGTGTAACCACCTAGTGTGGCAATTTTATAAGAAATGCGCTTTAGCTATGCTAGTGCTGCATTGTTTCAAAATTTCATGTTGCTAATTTATGTAACATCCTTGTAGTACTGTTGCTTAACTTTTTGAGAAAATTTACTAGTGTTGCTTATAAACGTGTTGCTTATAAAAAAACGTGTAATCCAAGATTAAGAAAGAAACGTAAAACGATGGTTTGTGAACTGTACACTGCAAGCAGTAAAGTGATGTTTTAAAAACAAGCAAAAGTTGTATTGCATTTTTTCTTTCATTTTGCATTTCGTTCTTTTCCATTTTAACCTAATCGAAATTAAGTTGGTGATTTTCATAATAGTCAAATACATTATCACACGTTAAGGCGCCGTAGTGTAGTGGTTATCACTCTCAGATATCATGCAAGAGGTCGTACAACGTCGTACAACATAATTTCTAGTTATTTCTAATCGTCGTTTTGACGTCAAAATCCGACGTTGTTTTGCTGTTTCCATTTCGACCATTAAACGACCGTCAAGCGACGATGGAATACGACGTCGAAACAACGTCAAAACAACGTCTTTGTGCTAACCGGGATTGAGATACTAATGACTGGGACATCAACACGGATTACATGCGCAAGTACCAACATGACCACCTATAAAGTTGTTGAGCGACACTAAGAAGACTTTTTTCTGGACTTGTGTCCTTGTGTCCTACTTTTAACAGATTGCGTTTGTCTACTTTTTGTTGGTTTTCAATAAAACGCTTGCTTGAATTCTGCTTAGGCATTTTTGTGATGGTATTCTGTGTAATATATGATGTAGCTTAAGGGATATTCTTAAAGACCAATTCGACCAAAGTTACAATCAAATTTTCACAGTTTGAAAGAACGTGTTTTCCATAACAATATAAATGAAATAATTATCAATCCAGCCATATTATCAAATGAGTATATTTTATAACACTTAAAACACACAACACGCAAAACACACCGACAATGCTAAATAAATAACGATGCACCGACTAACGACGACGTCGACATGTCGGTGATGGGCCGGAATTGCAGGAATAACACGTCGTTCTTCTGCGTGCTCCTTTCCAATCCCATGCATTTCCTTGTCGTCGTCTGATGTTTCTTCTTCTCGTTGTTCCCATACTTGAGCAACCGCCGTCGTTGGAAACTGTTTCTTCAGACATTTCTTAAATACAACAATGTGACATATATGTAGATTTCGCATATTAAACTAGCATAACATACATTTACAGAGCTATCTATGTTTATGTTGTTGTAATAATAATTAATGAGTTGTGACGCTGAAACTTGATTTTTTGGTGTACAATTTAAATTTAAAGCCTTAAAATACCTGGTTGAAAGAAAAAATTTTTCAAAAATCTCTACGTATAAACGTATATTACGTAGGAGAAAATGTTTAGTCTTTGATAGAAACAAGAAATTTCAAAAGCTTGTTCAGATATTAGTCAACTACTCGTTTCCAGACCCTTTTCTTATTGTTTCCATTTAAAATAGTTCATTTTGTTTTTATAAAAAACTAAGCGCATTTGTTCACAGAAATGCATAATTTCAATTCCCAATCAATTATAGGCTTATTTTCGGCAAATTATAAAATGTTAAGCATGGTCAACTTTTAAAATGTTAAAATTGATCCGTTGAAATTGAAAATTGTCGTTTTTAAGAAATTTGGTTTGGTAATTATGATTACCCAGGCATATATGCTTAAATGGAAAAGGTGTCAATCACAGAACATCAGAATATCAGTAATCCTCACCATACTCATCATCATTCTCCAACTCATCTTCGATAGCGTTTTCTAAAAAAAAACAATGGACATCGGCGTCATGTTCATAATCCTAATTTATTATAATTTATGCATTACCATGACTCATAACGAAGATGTAGGGGGTGTTTATATTGGGGTGAGCTAGCCCGGTTGGCCGGGCTGGCTCACTTAGCCGAGACAATTTCATCTCGCCTTTATATGGAAGCAGTCGGGCTCACCTTTGTATTTTTTTGTTTATCAAATAGTATGGGCATGCTATGAAATTAGCCCGGTTGTGGATGTTTATGTGGAAAATTTTCATTCCAATGAAGGAAGATCTCGGCAAATTGAACCGAGATCTCGCTTAGGTGGGCTGGCTCGGTTTTCATATAAACACATTCGAATAAAAACATATATTTCTTAATGTCCACATAAACACCCCCTTAGTGTAGAAATCAAAATACTACTCACCAAGTGCTTTTAACATGTCAACGTCGACTTTTGCAAAGACTAGAAGAACGGAATAGGAATGTTAATTATCTTCCATTAAACTTTAACTGGAGACGCGAGAAAGTGAGTCCAACATGAAAGGTAATGATTATAAAGGTAAAATGTTTGACTCGTTTTATCACACCTTCATAGTTTTGAAGCAGCGCTCGAAAGCTTGTGTGAAATTTCCTATGTACCAGCTATATATATATGCTAACCTGCACATAGTCCGATCATCAAAATTAACACTGCAACAGTCTTCATCTCTTCTCATACACTCCTTCGTCCTGAAATAAGTATCATTTTAAGTGATATTTCAGTTTGTTTTCGAAGACTTTCATCACTTTAAGAAGACGTCATATACTTACCAACAACTTACCGAAATGCATGAATCTCTTTATGCGATCTCTTTTAAATTCGCCCTTACAAAATGTTCCGCTTCAAGAATGCTGACAGTGATGATTCATTATGTATTTAAAGGCTGATTTCCATCAGAGCATCTTCGTTATATTAGCCTTTGCATTAGTAAGTATGCAAAGAATAAAGCAAATGTAAAGTGTAGTAAAAGAGAATTTAAGGAACTTAAAGGGATTCAACCGAATCGTGAATTATTATTTGTTTTTCTGTTTATGTGTACGTCAAATTGTGTTAAAAAAGGAATTTGTTTTCAGAAATATTCATTGTTTAAAAATTACTCAAAAAAAGATCTATCAATCATTTGGCCAAGTAATTCTAGTTATTTATTTAATGTACATAACTGTGCCATACAAGGAACATTTCCCTATCTAAAATTTGGACAAAATCTAAAATCATTTGGCGAAAAAATACCAATGTTAATCGATACATAATACTTTTTGATGAGTTTTTTTATCAAGGTGGTAAGGGTAAAAATATTACTTCCTGTATACTATATCGCCTTCAGAAAGTACAAACAACAAAACAACGTTTTTTAGGCATTTTTCACTTGATTATAAGTATGCTTTCAGTGTGAAATGTCCAAATGAAAACCAGCCCTAATAAAAAAAAATTGAAAGGAAGATTTGTAAAACAATAAGAATCAAGTATTGTTGTAACAAGCTATGATAATATTTGTTTTTGTTCGTGGCAGTTGAAAGATGTATTCAGTGTTGAATGGATTATGGAATCGCCTCCTTTGATCGTTGATTTGATAATAGCTCCCTTGTTGAAGATTACAGATAAATATAATAGCTCAATTAGTTTAATAACTAAACTCAATTTTGAATTATTAGTTATCAGGACTGATTATCTATCTAAACTCTCCTCCACAAGTTTTGAAAAAGCTCTGGCTGCTACGTTTCTGACTTACATATCTAATCTCCCTTACCTGGCAAACAAGGTAAAGTGGACTTTTTACAACCCCGTCTGAGATCTCTCACCTATGACTGTGACCTCAAACCTTCAAAGTAAAACCTTAAAAATTCCATTGAATAAAACACATTTGTTACTTGGCGCAATAATGAGTTTTCAATCTATGTTGATAAGGGATGTTGTTTGATAGAGACGTAAGATACTACGTAACGACGTAACGACATAAGATAACACAGAACTGAACAAGAAAAATGTATGAAAGTTAACGAAACACTTTATTTTCTGGAAAAACATACAATTTCAATTCTTCAGCAAGTGATGCAATGTTAAAGAGAAAACACAATAAAAAAAAAAAAACAAGAGAAAAATATAATTTTAAGCTCGGTTCCCATTAAGATTTAAAATGTTGAGCAACATTCGTACAACAAGTGTTGTACTACAATTGTACAACTGTTGTTGTGCAATCACATGTTTCCATTAAATCTTATGTTAAATTATGATAAATTCTACATTCATTCAAAAAACGTATAAGATTATGTACTTTACAGAACAGCAAAATCGTGCGCTGTTGAGCAACTGCTCTCTGCTGTGTTTCCATTGAACTTTTACTTCAATAATGTCGTACAACTATCGCCGACTGTTGCAGAGATAGAAAAATTTCTATCTCTACAACATGTGTTGTGCAACATGTCTTCTGTTGTACAACAATCGCTCTGTTGCACGACATTTGTTTCCATTAATATCGTAAGTGTTGTGCTACTGTTGTACGACTGTTGCTCAACATTTTCGATTCTAATGGGAACCGAGCTTTAGGCACTACACGTAATAGGTTTTCCATGCAATTAAAACTGTTGTTACATTAGGCTGTAATATGATAGAATCCTGAAACAGTATGTTAATGAAACAATAAATTGTATGGTTTGAAACTGAGATTCCACTCGATGAAGAAGAAAAAACTTTTACATCTTTTGAAATGCGCGTCCTTTCCGCAGGTATCACAATTGTTTCACTGAAATAATTTGCATATTTAATGAAGTTTCGATTGTTTCATTGTCACGCAGGGGCTTTGTTGCTTCACGATTAGGTGAAGGTGTCGGCAAATTTTCTCCGTTTTATTAAGACAATCCAAATCAAATTCTTTTATAACATTTACTACTTTGGGAAGTAATTTTGAACGTTTTATATTTCCATTTTCATCTTTAACAGTTTTATTAACTAGTACGTAGCTTTAGCTAAAAATGGCCCCGCGCTCAAGCATTCCAATTTGTATAGACAGCGCAAGGTATACTTTGTAAGCCTATACAACAGAAACACAAACAAACAAAACTTTGTTACTTTTTGTTTAGGCCTATGTCACACTGATGCTAATATACCTTTCAAAAAGTGTAAATAAGGCTTAACAATTAATATCAGAAAGTATTTGCTACAAACAAAAGAAATGTGTGAACTGAAACCATGGATACGTATTTTATAATCAAAGATTTGTTAAAGAAATTCTGTAAGAATTTACAGAATGATTTATTGAATGAAAGATTTAGAGCTAAAATATATACAAAAATCAAATGTATTGTTCAAGCTGTGCTTCAAAATCCTAGTCGTTCACTTCACTAAAACAACACAAAAGTAAATTGAAAAATGTCTAAGCAATTTTAGGATACGAACTTCCTAAATAACGTAGTATAGTATAATAATATTAGGAAAAAAACATTCTGTCTCCCACCTACGGTACCATGCTGTGAAAAAAGCAAAGTCAGCTAATAATTGTATATCACCGTGTAACATCAACACGAAAGTTGGAAGATGATGAGGATGAAGATGAAGAACAAAATCGAAAACTGACATTCGCCTATCTCGTGAAACTACCATCAACTAGTCCCTCAAATATTTACGCACGAAACGTGAATCGTTTTGCCAACCGATTTTGTTTATGTTTTTAGAAGTTGTAGAAGTAGCTTCATAGAAGCTTTGAAGAAGAATTTGAAGAATACTTTCCTGCTTACCTATTTATACCTAATGTTAATCGTTAGAACATTTCTTAGAGCTAGTGTTTTGGAGAAATATGCTTAGGAAGATGGAAATAAAGGTTTCATAATAAGTAAAACTAAAGTCTATGTCAACCGATTTGGCAGTTCGAACATTTTTTATGATAACTAAGTCAAAATAAATGATTTTAAAATAAATTTTTTTTATCGTCAAGAGCACAAAAAGCACAATATTATAAACGACTTTTTGGGAAAAAATTTTTAAATTTTAGCGTTAAAATTTGCGTTAGAAAAAAAGCAACTTTTTTTCTAGTAAACCAAAAACGTTGAAACTTGCACAGGATTGAGATCAACCTTTCACAAAGAAGTGTACAAAATTTAATAACTAAATCTTTATTCTATCGGAAGTTCTCAGCCTAAATATGGGACCCGGTAAAGCCCTAAAAATATTTGATGTTTTGCCATAAACCGGGGGTTAGGATGTTTGTTATGACTGCGTTTAAAAATTACTTGGTCGATTAAGAGCAATTAAATATTTTATACACTACGAGTCTCAAAAACTGTTACGCAAAATTCAAGTAATAATTAAAACTGAAATAACTGGATAATTATAATAATTTTTACACTGTTAGGTAGGAAATTTAGTCAGCTTTCCAATGATATAAGAATTGCAAATTGAAAACATGTCTGCGGGTTGGAAAAAGCAAATTTCTTCAGTTCAATAGAGCGTTAAACTCTATTGAACTGGCCAATTTAAAACATCTTATTTAAAGTGTTAAGACAAATGCACGTTTCTATTATTTAACAGCCAGAGAATTTTTAAAACCTAGTAAAAAAAATAGAAATAGCAGCTCTCAAGTTATTTGTTATTGTTTAAATTAAACTAGAAAGCATTTTTTATATTCACGTTTTAACATGTTGTTTGTTAAATTGTGTTAACCATTACCATTAATTGTTAAATTCACGAAACGATTTTCTAAAACCTCAACATTTGATTTAAACAGACACTCTAACCCCCGGTTTATGGCAAAATATCAGACATTTTTAGCGCTCTACTCATTTGTTTTGACTTAGAAATCATAAAAAATGTTCGAGCTGCCAAATCGGTTGACATAGACTTTAGTTAGTAGCTAAAGCTAAAATGCTCTGTCACAGGCTTCAGCATGTCTACAAAAAAACATGACTTTCATGGATTATGGATTAAGCAATAGAATGTGCATGCACTCGACTAAAATTCCTCCTTGTCAAAATTTATAGGCTATTATGATATTATAAAAAAGTTAAAATTATTTTTGAATGAAGATCTGTATGAATAAATAAAATATTATTCAAGTCTGCACACTTTTTGTTTCAAAACGTAGCTAAAAGCCTCATGGCTTGAACAATTTCCGCTTCAGCCATAGAAGAAACCGCACATCGCTAATATTCAAAATATCTGAATGAATTTATCCATTCTTTTCTAGTTAAAAATGCTTATATCAGAGGTCCAACAATTTGCAAAATATAAATTGTTGTTCATTTGAAGCTCAAAAGCTTAGAAGTTAAGAAAAATCATTTGATCACTTTTATGCTTTATTGTTGAACCTATTCTGATCTAAGCATTTCAAACAAGAAAAGAATGGGTAAAGTCATTCATATGTCTTGAAAATTAGCGTGGAGCCGTTTCTGCTGTAGCTGACGCAGAAGTTGTTCAAGTCATGAGGCTTCTAATTACTTTTTAAAACATATTTTAATTCAAACGTAAAAATCCTTTGTTGAATGAAACAAAAGAGCATAGACTTGAATAATATTTTCACTCTGTATACAGATCTTCATTCAAAAATAATTCTAGTTTCATGTTATATTACCCTATAAGTTTTGAAAAGGAGAAAATTTAGTTGAGTGCACGCACGCTCTATTACCTAATCCACAAGCCAGGAAAATCATGATTTTTTGGAGACAGGGCGGGGCATTTTAGCTTTAGCTACTAACTAGTATTAACAATAGGTAGAGTTTCTCATTGGTTATTTGAAATTTAAAATTGCAATTTTAGAATGAATTAAATAAAATATGCTTGAAATTCAAAAGTTTGTTGGACGATCTTTTGTCCTTAAGGGAAACTAAGCCTTAAGTTTTCTTTTCTAATTTTGAGCATAAAATACCTCATTTATCCTAGATGAACATTTTTTTGTGTATAAAAGGTATCCCAAGTGAAAAAATCACCGTTACAGTTTTCTGTTTTAAAAGTCATGACGTCACAGAGCGAATTTCATTTGCAAGATGTCTGACGTTCATGAAAGTTCAGCGCCTTCGGAGATTCTGAATTCTAGTTTTGAAACTGACCTAAGTGATCATGATGAAAATAAAGAAGAAGAATTAAACTCAGGTAGATTGGAAAACTTACAAATGCTGTACAGTGTGTCTCAAAATGATTGGAACTAGAAAAAGTATCTCATTTTTTGACAAAGTTATTTTTCGAAATATAACAAATCTTATATGAGTAAAAAGCCCGTGAACAAATCTTTCCAACGCCGTATTTTTCCTTCATAAAATGGAAAAGAATAAAGAATAATCGAAGAAAAAAAATACGAAGCCGATCGTTAAATTTTAACAATAAAATGCATTAAATAACACAATAAAATCTATTTGTAAAAAGGTCAAGTATCAAAAGACTTTACGCTTAGGACAGCTTTATACAGCCGCATAATCGCCGTGTCGAATTAAATTACTTTAATTCGGGTAAAATTCGACAAAAATGCGACAGTCACTTTATACAGGTTTTGTTGCCGCATATAAAATTCGACATGACTTTAGACAGCCGCATAAATGTCGAATAAATTTATCATCGTGTGTTTCTTACACGCTGTCCACTACTTTCATGCACTTTTTTCACAAAGTTCAATCAAGCTGTTATTAAATTCGACGATTATGCGGCTGTATAAAGTGATGCCGAATTTATGTCGAAGATTGCCGTTTTATTCGACAAACTCTGCTGAACTTAATTCATTATGTCGCACTTAATTAAATTTTCACTTTATACAGTCGAATTTACGTCGCATTTAATAAAGAGTTTAATTCGACGCGGCGATTATGCGGCTGTATAAAGCTGTCCTTACATAATTTTTACAACCATCGGGGTAGAATTATCACAGTAGAGATAAAGTTTAAAAATTTAACAACCGGTTTCGTATTTTCTTGTACAGTGTGTATCAAAATGTCTTATCTACCAACTTTCAAGATGTATTTTTCATTACATGTCTGATAAAATATTGTGAATTTTATATCACAAGAAAGAGCTTTTCATGCCCTATCCGTTAATATAAAATGTTTGCCAAAATATTTGTTCTTCGAAAAGATATTGAAGAAAAACTCAACAATTTGGTTCATTAAATTCTTAAAAGTCAATTGGCTTCGAAGTCGATGGCATAATGTGACGCGTTTGTTAAACAGTCACTGTTTCTGTATAGAACCAGACATGGACAGCAACATCACACACCGACATACACATATAAACACATAAAGCCATGAAAAAGAAGTGACACAACTGAAGCTATGTACAATCATCCACCAATGCTCAAAATGGAATCATAAATCGAATACTGGAATTGTGTTAATGGTGATTCATAATACCGTATGAATGATATGAATCCAACATAATCAAACAATTTATATGCATGTAATCTAGCGAAAATGATAACAACTATATACAAAATACAAGAAAGTCATTTGATAAATGAGCTTTTCTGGCGGCTCACACTCGCCAGTAAAAATGCATGAGTCATAGCATCTTTTTGACACTTTTTGGGAACGCATTTTATTAGAATGCATCCCATCATATCCTACCATGCATTTGTTGAAATTTTTGTCAAAAAGTAGTAATGAATGATTAGCTGAAATAAATGTCATCTTCATCACATTCATCAGTATTACGATAAGAGAAGTCTAGCCTTCTTCTTTTGACAGAAAACTTGTCAATGCTGTCAGATACCTTTGGCACAAATTCTTTGTGAACATACATCAAAGACAAACCATTTAATCTGTCGGCTGACATAATATTACGTAAAGATGTCTTCAATAATTTCATGGTTAAAAAACTCCTTTCACATTCACAAGATGTTACAGGTAAAGTCCCAAGTATTCTCAGAGCCTTTTTAATATCATCAAACCAATTAAATTTTACAAGTTTCGGAGTGTCTATCTGAAACATTATTAGGAAGAGTGCGCTTATAAGAGACCAAAAATGTTTCCTAAATATCAAGTTGATGATCAAGAGAGGTGAGATTCATTGAAGGAAGATCGTCAGAATAAAACAAGGCAAATTCTTTAAACTTCTTCTTCTAATTAACTTTCCCTGCACTTTTCAAAGAGAACATTTTAAAAGGAATTGTCACTAAACCATTGTAGCACAACATACTACTAGAATCAAATCTCAATTCTAACAAGGTTGTCTAACATTGAGATTGTGATTGACTTCATAAAATGGTTTGATGGGTTATTAGCTGGGACATTGTTTCTATCAACCTCGAACCCAGGGTCTCTTGCCTTTTCGATATACGGATAGCGGCAAAGAAGACCCTGGCGAACGCTACCGAATTAACGAACTCTATTGGCTGAAATTTTACAACGACCGCAGGATTTTTGAGCAAAAAGAAGAAATCATCCGAGTTACTGCTGAGGAAGATAAGAATTGGAGTCTAAAAATTTAATTATTCAAAATAACATTATTTTAGCTATCATTTCAATTCAAAAAGCACTGGTATGATAACATTATGTATTTACAATGAGAAAGGCTAACAACAAAAAGTTCTTAAAATAATCAACAAGTGAACAAGATAAATTTTCATGCTCTTTTGACTGATAAAAACAACAGAATAGTGATGAATTATGGCAGTCTTTTTTAGAATAATATAGTTTCTAAGAACTTTAATTGTAGGCTCACATACCTGTGCTAAAATTTAAGAGCATAATTTAGAAGTATGAGGATGACCATTTCTGGGAGGAAAACATGAATTTTTTTTATGACACAATTTTTGAATATTATCAACAATAAAACTACAGAAATCACAAATACATACAAATACATAGTTGAAACATTATTTGTTAATCACAGATTGACCTATATCTTATTATACTAATTCGCGTTGTGCATCCCACTTTTATTTTAGAGAGTGACATATTTGTTTTTTTTTCACGGTCAAATCCTTCTTATTTTTTCCCTTTTTGTCGTAAAGCCACGTAGATGCGAGAACACTTTTTGATTTTCCGCGATTAGTATATGCTCCTCCGTTTTGTTATTTTTGGTTTGCGCAGTGGAAATCAGCCGAAAAACGTCTTTGGAGGAGTGCGAGCAATGCAATCTTCTTCGTTCGAAATTTGTCAACGATCGTTTCGTGAGCAAGAAACTTCGCGAAGAAGACGTGTTTCTTTTTGTATACGAATATTTTAATTTAAATTTGATTGTTTTAGGCAGCAAATCGACGAAAGAACTGACAAAGAAACACAGGTTTGTATGCACGAAGGTATTGTTATTATTATAAAACGTTTTATTATCGGGTAGCATGTGTAAGTGAGTTAGTTGTTTGTTTACAATGAAAAATCATATTTAGATATACAGAAGAAGTGCAGTGAAGTTTTTAAAAATTAGCTGCAGAAAGATCGAACGAACAAAAGGTATTATTATAAAACTTTTATTTTTGATTAATAAAAGAACAAGTTAGGTACATGTATTTGTATTTAAATGTATTTAAATGTTTGTTTACGTTTTAGTTATCAAATATCGCTATACAGAAGAAAGTGTAGTAGTGAAGAAATGCAGAACAAAATGATGTTTATTTACACAGTAAGGAATGGTTTTAATTTAGTTTTGAAAGATTAAATACTATAGCTTTGAATAGATATCTTATTCCCCTGTATATGAGTTCTTTCGTTTAGTTTATACGCTACTGGATGAAAAACGAAGACGAGAGTAATTTGTTTTGGTAACGCGCGCTATTATTATTTTTATAGTTAGCAAAGAAGATTTGATTTGATTTATTTATTTACAGATCAATTAAAAATGGCCCCACAGCTATGACTGTTTTCCTTTCTCATGGCTGTGGAAGTAGGGAACGTGTTATGCTGTCAAATTGTATCTATTGACGATGTTTGATGCTTTGTCTGCATGCCTTTCTGCCAGCCATTTATGCCTTTTGTTTTGGTTTGCTTAAATATGGTTACAGTAGTAGTAAGTATTGTAGCTGTTCTTTACTGAAATCTTTTTCTTTTAGGTCAGAAAAGAAAAAGTGTAGCTATTTATAAACGAAATTTATAAATGTATAAATGAAACACATGGTATGTTGAGAAGGTTATTTAAGAGAAGAATGGATTATGTATTTCATTGCGATTGTACTACAAAAAAGAAGCATTGCTGGGGTATATTTTTCTTCAGTTTACGGCATTCATTATTTTGTGTTATGTTAATTGCTACATACATACTTGCTAGGTATATAAGTTTAGCATTATGTTTTAATTTATTGTTTTAATATCTTCTGGGTATTCAATTATGGTTTTGGTGAAAGTAGGGCATTTTGTTGTTTCAATTATTTTTATTAATTTGATGTTTGGTTGTGTATGCCAGGGAAAAGTCTTTATTCTGTTCAGCTCCAGTGTTGAGTGAACCCGTATTGACTCACAGTATCGGTTGACTTTATAGACCAAATTTTGTTTTTAATTGTTATCTTTAGGATAAATGCGTACTTGAATTTTCTTTTTGTTTTTTCTTTCTTTTTGTTTTATTTTTTATTTCAATATTGTTATAGCATGATTAGGTTTTCGGTATTACAATTCAAGTATTAATTTTTTAGGTAATAATAAAAAAAGCATAAAGAAATGAAACTCATGGTTTTAATCATGACGTTGATGGTTTTGGGAAGAACAGACTACATATCATTTCAAAAATTCATCAATGGTTGCAGTCGAGTAATAACTTTGGAACAAAAGAAAAAGTTGGAAGGTATCAATTTGTTTTGAATTAACATTTTGTAATGTTTGGTTTCGTATGTCTGGGTAAACAGTTCTGTGTTATGTATTGCCATTTTTTTTACATTAAAGTTACTTCTCTTCTGCGTATAAATATATTATTCTGAGCCATGTTGCTATTTGTTTCTGTTTTTAATTTTCTGAATGTAAGAAATGAATTAAAAAATTAATGCCTGTAGAAACTTTTACACGAGTTAAATTTTGCAACACAACGCATACTGAACATGGGTGGCGAGCGACGCCACCTGGGATGTTTTTGAGTTGCGATTCTATGATTTATTTTTTCGTCACGGGGTACGTACACGGGAATGGTGGATTTGACCTAATGTTTTCAAAGTTATGTTCGGTAAAAAGTTTTTACCTGGGATACTAGTCTATATACTAATACGCGCTGTGCATCCGCTTTTTTCACGCTTTCACTTTTTAAAATTTTGGGTCGTTTTTGCGGTCACTTATTCATAATGGAGTGTCAGACCACGGCAGTTAATATTTTTCTACGATTAGTATAAGGGGAAAACATTGCATTGCATTTGATCGTTTTTTGATTATTCGCGAGATCAAGAAACAATAGACAACAACGAAAGTTTTGCACGAAGATTTATTAATGTTTTTAGGGTAAGTACGCTTTAGAATTTTTTGTTTTTGTGTTTTGTTTTTCTTATAGTATGAATAGGGTTTCTGCGTCATTACTTTTCCAATAATACGCGATTGAAGAAATGAATATCATGGTGTTTAATCATGACGTTCTGGGTTCGTAAAGAAAATCGCAATTGTTTACAATTCACATTTTGACACTTTTACGACTTTCGCGTTTGGCTTTTATTTACAGTATGGATTCCATGAACAGTTACAGCGATTTTAATCTTTTTGTTGTTTACCTGTACGCACAATTTATTTTTACTACTGCTATCGTACTATCGTATCGTGAAAGATTTATTATGAATATTTTGATGTGTTTCAGATCTTCTGAATAAAAAGTTTTTCTGTTCATAACTCCAGTGTTGAACTAAAAATGCTTTGGCTGGAATACCTAGAGATTTTTAATTAAAAGAGTGAGAAGTGTTTTTTTCCGTATTATATATTGACGTTAAGTATTTTCATCACGGGAACCATTGCATTGCATCTTCAATAAATTTATTTTACAGAGTGAAAAAAGCGGATGCACAGCGCGTATTTTAATTTTTGATGGGTTTAAGATCTTCCATCCAAGTAAAACGACTGTTCTGCGCTCCTATATTTAAAGTTTAAAGTACTTGCTGTGATTTTATTTTTCGACACCATTTTTGAGATGTCACTTTCAGAAAAACCCGTAAAATGTTTTTACACGGGATACACGGGATTTCCATTATTTAAATATCATACAGTTATTAAATTTATATAGCTAATTTCCATTCACTCAGATTCCTTATTAGAATTTAGTGGCTTCAGTTGATGAATATAAATCACAACGTTTCTGAAGCAAAATTGTTCAATATGTGGGTCTGAACAAAGCGTTGCAATCCAGAAATGGGATCAAAAACTAAAACAAGCATGTGCACATACATAGAATGAAAATGTAATCTAATTTACTTTACGGTATATCACAATTTGTAGGATTTTCATAAAAAGGTATACATTGACTTAAGAATTCTAAATCTTAAGCTGTATATCGTTTAGCAAAATACTTAAAAGGATAAAGGTAAACTTTACACTTAACAACAATACAGCGTTTACTCAAAACTAAACCATCTGCCATAATGGATTCAGTACAATTTATGATGCCATGCTGTGCATTTTCAGATAAGAAACGTGGATTTTTTGACAGGTTTTTTAGAGCTTCTTTGAATTGGGGATTATCCCGAGCTCTATAGTTAATGAGCTAAAAACATTTCCTGCACCAGATAAAGATAATTGGCCAAACAGCGGCTTGTTTTTTATTGAATCTCTATGTCCTCTTAGTGGTAAACCAAGACGTCCACATAAAAGTGTAGTATCTATTATGGGTATAAACAGTTTTCTATTTTCAGACCGTTCAACAGCTAATTGGTTATTTGCTAATTCTTGGTCAGATTTCATTTTTCCTGCGTCTTGACTGAGAAGTGTGGTAAATAAAAGAGAGATGCATTGATGAGGTGATTGTTTTCCAAAGAGAACACAAGGTAAACAAAGAAAACACAAGGTAAACAAAATCCACCATCAGCACTAACTGAATAAGAAAGCCACTTAAAAGTGTTTAGCCAATCAATGCAAAAACTGCGACCATCATGTTTTGGAAACTTATAACTTTTATCAGAAATAAAGACATTCTTAGGTAAATTAATAATTTCTAAATTTGTCAAATTCTTAACCTTTTCTCTAAAAAGTGAAACATCATTTCCCGACATGAAGGAGTTTCTGTTGTTGAGCTATCTTTTCAATACTGTTTTGAAGTCCATTAATACTACTTGGTGGAGAGACATGAACATTTGTGGTTTTCGAAACATTATTAGACAATGAATTGGAAAATTCCTTTATGTCACTATTAGATTTCATAGGTATGAATGAAATTTTGGTCTGAAGTTTGTCTAAAAAGTTACCACCAGCAACACGTGACTTCTTATTTTGAAAAACAAGAAGTACCAGAACCAGAACATTATTGATTTTTAAAAGAACTTTGGAACAGAAATGAAGACTTAAATATTGTGTACATTATTTGGTAACGATTTGTTGAAGTAAATAAACGTGAGTTGAACATTTTTTTTAATAAGGTCTTAAAGGAGTGGTGTCATGAAAATTTGAAAAAAATTTTTTTCTTCGTATATCTCTTGTTTTAATGTAGATACTACAAAATAAATTTAATTTGGAAAGAAAAAGTCTTTTTTTCGCTATAAAATGCCACTTTAAAACATAGGCTTAAAACGCTGAATAAATTAGTAATAATTATGTGACGTCATTGAAGAAGTTATATTCAGTGTTGATGCGATGTTTTGCATTCAAATCGAGCGAGTATTCTTTGAAATTCAAGCAATCACTAAGTATTTTTTTTAAATCTAATGAAAAACATGGTTATTTGTGCTGCTGTGGGATGTGACAGTGGCTCAACCAAAGGACAGAACATTAGTTTGTTTAGATAACCTAAAATTCATATTTAAAAAAAATATGGATTTCAAAGTTGAAGTGAGGCCAATTTTCCATCTTTACGTCACTTATATTTTAAAGAATCATGTTTTGGAACAAATTTGATGGTAAACATGTTATAAGGAGTTTTACTTTAATGTTTTATCTACACTTTTCGTTATACATAGGTGAACTTTTACTTTCTGTGTGCAAGTGTTTTTTCGATTTTTGTTTTCGTGTTTCTCTTCGAACTGGGCATTTGAATATTATTCCGTTTCACCGATTATTTCATTATTGTTTTCATAGAATGAGCTATTGATTCTTGAACTCCTGCACGGAAAACGGAAAAGTGGAAAAACGTTAACTTTCAATATATGAATTTTACTACGATCAATGATCAACTCAATATTGCATGTATTTTTTTTTGGATTTCTGCGAAAGCAAGAAATACCTTAAAACCGGCTTTGGTTTTTCTTCTTCTTTTTCTTACTGTCCAAACCTAGCGGTTTTTTGAAATCTCGTGCGAATGTTTACACGAAACCAAAACCACGCAGTTCAGACAAAGAAACTCACAATGAACCGACAGGATACGAAAGTATCTTTAGTCAGTATTTAATGGATTTAATGTAAAGAAGATCCTCATTTCCATAACTGAAGATGAAGAATGATATATCTAGCATTAATTTAATATTACCTTGAAATGATTCAATGATGATCATTCGTTTCCAAGGAAAAGTTTTTAATGTTTTGTAAACAGAACGAAAAAGGTATGCCTTTGTTTTTGAGATTAAATGCCTGAGATTGTTTCTAAAAAAAGATGGTTGTTTGTTTCATGTGTGAGCTTTTTAGGCTGTGGATACGTACTGCTCAGCTTACTGTCCTCCTCAGCTCCATCATTAAAAATGTGTGTCAACTCTGTACCACACTTTTAATGTTTGATGCTAATGTTTATGTTTTAATGCTTGATCAGTTGTTAAGTTTTATATACTGCCAATGTCCTTTATTAGAAATAGCCTTTCCTAATCACAATAGCAAATTGAAACATCTTCCAACTGCCTGTAAATGCAATACACCAGTACATCTTGAAACAAACAAAGAAAATTTTCCTTTCAGTTATAAAATTGTGTGTGGTGAGTTTAGAGCTTAGGTATTTATTTTTAATGATCAAAATTTTGGTTTACTTTTGTGTTTGCAATATTGGGAATTATGTACGTAATTAAGTACATGCACATGTTAAGTGTTTAAAGAAAATGATTTACGTACGTAACCACTGTGATATCTGAAAAGTTTAATATGAACTTAATCTTGTTCTGCATCCCCAAAAGAAGGGATGTTTTATGTCATTCAGATGTAATTAAGTTTATCGGTGGTGTATATATATATGAAATGAAGTTTCGCATAGTGTCAATAACAATTTTGCAATGCCCTGAGGTGCATATGTAATCAGAAACGTAATGTTATTTTCAACTTCCCTTAATTTCAAAAAAAAGAAAAATTTATGTCACATATGTCACATATGTCAACTTAGATCAAGAATGTAAGTGCATTTCATATTGTTTATCAATGTAAGTTATATATAAATATATGCTGATTTTCTTTAGTCTATATGAATGTATTTTGCATACCCACAATTGATGTGTACTTGGAAAAATGCTTTGAGTTTATGAGTTACGAGCATACTCATTAGGATATCTGAAAGGATCAATATATTGTTGATATTAATTGTATTAATAAACATATCATTCAGTTTAATGGCAGTATATACATTATAAGAAAGTTTCGCATTGTGTCAATTATACATGCCTGGGAATGTAATATATATTATAGAAATTCTTCCACCATTCAATGATTCAAAATCATTCAAGTTTCAAGAAAGTTGTTATAGTATTTCATTTTTCAGCTGATCTTGCAGAGATCCTTCTGCCCGTAAGGGCATCTTGTTCGTTTTGATTTGTACAAAAAATTATTTTGAAATTTATCGTCTTCGATCGCATAAACTTCTTTGCAACACATTTGCATCACTGTTTGTTGCCAACTCTCTCCGGTAAAGCATTTTCGTCATCAAAATCATCATCCGGACTTCTTCATGTTCTTTACAGCAACTGGGTCAAAACCATATTGCTCAAACCGCTAAAATTCTCTGTGAAATCCTTGAATAAAACTCATTGCTACATTCTTCATTTTCGCTGAGAACATCTGATTCCTCTTCACTTGAATTCTCACTCATAACTTTTGAAAACATGAAAAACTAATACGCTCCTTTGCACTGACATAACAAGTAAAAATAAATGAAACTTCTTCAATGACGTCACACGCTTTTCATCAGAAAAAAAGACGGGGGTTTATAAAAAAATTAAAACTCAATATCTTCGGAAGTAAAACGTTTTTTAAAAAAGCTTTAACGCAGGTTAACTATACATTTTTTAAACTAAAATTTGTCATAAAATTTGAAATGACGATACCACTCCTTTAAAAATATTTGTTTTGGTATATGTTTCCTCTTTCGTTGGTCTTCATCTTACACTTGACGTAGAGGTATCCGCGAGGGTAATCCTGCCCTTTTCGCTATTTTCATCATACTCAAAAAATGACTGTCAAAGAAAGCGTTTTCAGCTACGATAATAAAAACAAATGTTAGAATATGTAACCTCCGTGATCAAATTTTTCTATATCAATATGATTTTGTGATTTTTTAATAAGTTATTTAGCATGAATATACGAGTACTTTGTTTATTTATCAAACGTAACCTTTACATGTTCACCGGTTGTCTCCACATGACTTGATATCAGACATTCTACCATTACTGAAACTGAAACTGGAAACTGAGAACTGGAAAGAACTGACTTAAGATCTTGTCAAACTCAATTTTGCTCAATCTAGAATTGTAAGAGAAGAAAGTGAGATTGGTTGAGCAGGAACATTGTGTCTACTTAAATTGCTTTTGAACGGAGCTTTAATATGCAAAATAGATATCAAGAATGCCTATTTTTCAGTACTAAAACACAGCAAAAGAAACTCTTTTATTTTGTTATCTTTCGTTATTTTTCAGTACTTCTCCTTTTTCACTATCGGAAATATGCAACGTTTCTATGGAGTTTCTTTTTCTCTGTTTGGCTTTGGGTTTTTTTATTCACAAAGCTAATGTAGATTTTAATATCATTATTGAGAAGAATGAAATAAAGTGAAATTATGATCCTTTTGCGCTCTTCATTTTAGCATCTCCTCTTCGGAAAATGACAATGGTAACTGACAGATGGCCATCTTCATTAGGTAAAACCTAAATTTCTACAGAAGTCAATTTTTTATCTACTTACTCCTGAAGTATAGATAGACTTGCAAAATATGAAGAAAATCATTCTCCAAGACCAGATAGACCTTTTCGGAAATTATGTCACGGCAGATCTTGCCTCGTTTCTAAGATTTTAAATCACTTACGTAATTAAGAATCATTAAAAAAGTTCGTGTAAGGTTTCCTCTCTGGTATCATTTCTTTTCAAAAACAACACAAATGCCACTGTTATTTGCTTTGAAAGCGAGGCAAGATCTGCTCTGACGTATTTTCCGAAAAGGTCTATTGTATGTTAATTCCAGCATCTTATGATAGTGCCAAATGTTGCGATAAGGGTTTCAATGCAGATGGAGGTAGGCTTTCGCATTCAGTAATAAGGCTTTAGTTACTTTACTAACGTTAAGTCAAGAAGCTAATGTGAAAACTTTAGGAAGATAATGTTATGGATGTTCTTGAGCTGAAAGCAATAAGCTGGCACTTTAACCTTTCACCAAGTGTTCCCAGATCTTTTCTTGACGCATGTTTAATGGACAATATAGTGACATTACGTTATTTGGATAAAATGGGAGGAAATCAAAAATCAATACTTACGTTAATAAAAAAAACCAATAATACCTTCATCAAAACACGATTACTGCAGAAAATCTTTCTGGAAAACTGAAAATCGAAACGTGAATCTATGAAGCTAAATCATCAAGTCTCAACGAGGAGCTTTAGGAATTGCCGCGGAAAGGAAGACAACGACGCAATTTAAACTAAAGTTGCATTTTCGATGTGGAATTCGTTCAGAAAGAGAGTCTGCTGCTTATGACACCATTGCGATGTCTTCTTTGAAATCGTGATGAAAACGGAGGCGTAGTTATATAGACTTTCTTATAACACTTTTTTAATATGTAGATTTTATAGCAACTTTATAACTCTCCAGTTTTCCAGAATTCACAAAATAGCGTATGTTTTATCTTGGAATCTCAGGTTGGAATCTATTTGCAACTAAAGGTTGCCCTACTCCCAGAAGATCGTATAAGATTGTTCTAACTAGCCCCGGGAACAGCGTACAGTCACTCAATAGCTATTAGGGGAATTACGCTGCTTTTGAAAACGAGAAGTGTATTAGACAGATACTATAACAATGGAACTAGAATTCGGGTTGCAGCACCAAGAGATGCAAGTACAAATAAAAACCTATAAAAGTTTTCGATTTTTTTTCTGGACTTGTTTCTTGATTTTGTTTAAAGACTAGTAACCCGGATAAAATTTTTTAACCACATCTTACTTCGAAAATGATGTACGCAAATCCCGTGTCGAAAAAAGGTGACAAAAAATATAATGTGCAAATCCCGTGACGAAAATTTGAATCACCTATTTGCGACAATAAAAATAACTGACTTCAAGGCACGTGCTACTATATAATAGTCGTAGAAAAAAACACATGGCCTAACGAAGAACACGACCACGATTAAGCAGATTTTGTCCGTAAAATTCAAGAAAATTTATTGTCTAAAATAAAAGTGTAGCACACACTCGCTACTATATAATAGATTGCGTTTGTTGGATTTCTGCGAAAGCAAGAAATACCTTAAAACCGGCTTTGGTTTTTCTTCTTTTTCTTACTGTCCAAACCTAGCGGTTTTTTGAAATCTCGTGCGAATGTTTACACGAAACCAACACCACGCATTTCAGTCAAAGAAACTCACAACAATGAACCGACAGGATACGAAAGTATCTTTAGTCAGTATTTAATGGATTTAATGTAAAGAAGATCCTCACTTCCATAACTGAAGATGAAGAATGATATATCTAGCATTAATTATTATTATCTTGAAATGATTCAATGATGATCATTCGTTTCCAAGGAAAAGTTTTTAATGTTTAGAAACAGAGCGAAAAAGGTATGCCTTTGTTTTTGAGATTAAATGTCTGAGATTGTTTCTAAAAAAAAAAGGTTGTTTGTTTCATGTGTGGGCTTTTTAGGCTGTGGATACGTACTGCTCAGCTTACTGTCCTCCTCAGCTCCATCATTAAAAATGTGTGTCAACTCTGTACCACACTTTTAATGTTTGATGCTAATGTTTATGTTTTAATGCTTGATCAGTTGTTAAGTTTTATATACTGCCAATGTCCTTTATTACAAATAGCCTTTCCTAATCACAATAGCAAATTGAAACATCTTCCAACTGCCTGTAAATGCAATACACCAGTACATCTTGAAACAAACAAAGAAAATTTTCCTTTCAGTTATAAAATTGTGTGTGGTGAGTTTAGAGCTTAGGTATTTATTTTTAATGATCAAAATTTTGGTTTACTTTTGTGTTTGCAATATTGGGAATTATGTACGTAATTAAGTACATGCACATGTTAAGTGTTTAAAGAAAATGATTTACGTACGTAACCACTGTGATATCTGAAAAGTTTAATATGAACTTAATCTTGTTCTGCATCCCCAAAAGAAGGGATGTTTTATGTCATTCAGATGTTTATCGGTGGTGTATATATATATGAAATGAAGTTTCGCATAGTGTCAATAACAATTTTGCAATGCCCTGAGGTGCATATGTAATCAGAAACGTAATGTTATTTTCAACTTCCCTTAATTTCAAAAAAAAGAAAAATTTATGTCACATATGTCACATATGTCAACTTAGATCAAGAATGTAAGTGCATTTCATATTGTTTATCAATGTAAGTTATATATAAATATATGCTGATTTTCTTTAGTCTATATGAATGTATTTTGCATACCCACAATTGATGTGTACTTGGAAAAATGTTTTGAGTTTATGAGTTACGAGCATACTCATTAGGATATCTGAAAGGATCAATATATTGTTGATATTAATTGTATTAATAAACATATCATTCAGTTTAATGGCAGTATATACATTATAAGAAAGTTTCGCATTGTGTCAATTATACATGCCTGGGAATGTAATATATATTGTAGAAATTCTTCCACCATTCAATGATTCAAAATCATTCAAGTTTCAAGAAAGTTGTTATAGTATTTCATTTTTCAGCTGACTTTGCAGAAATCCTTCTGCCCGTAAGGGCATCTTGTTCATTTTTGTTGGTGGATTCTACTAAGGCCTTTTTGTGGCGGTTTTCTGTGTAATAAGGATATAGTATAAAGGGACTTTCATAAAGGCCAATTCGACCAAGAAACTACAGTTACAGTTCAAAGAAAAGTGTTTTTCATAACCAACAATAAAAACCAACAATAAAAATAAAATAATTATCAAACAAACAAACAATATTATCAAATGATTATACTTTACTAAACACACTGACATCTCTATAGAAATAACAAAACACCGACTAACGACGACGTCGGCATGTCGGCGATGGGCCGGAATTGCAGGAATAACATGTCGTTCTTCTGCGTGCTCCATTCCAATCCCAAACTCTTGGTTGTCGTCGTCTGATGTTTCTTCTTCTCGTTGTTCCCATACTTGAGCAACCGTCGTCATTGGAAACTGTTTCTTCAAACATTTCTAATAAACAACCATGTGACATATATACACAAAGATTTACTAAACTAGCATCAACTTGTATATATAGCTATCTATATTTATGTTGTTGGGATTCACAATGCAAGAGTCATGAAATGTTTTTGAATGGTGGAGTGCATGGAGAGTGGTAGAGAGTCCATACCCTTTTGACAAAATTCCAGTGAGAGATTTGTGGTCTGAAATTGCTTAGTTGGTTATTCATATATGTGTAATTTAATTTATTGTATACTGTTACAACGAATATGTTAGAGGAAAAATGTTTCGTTTTTGATTGCTAAATGCTTTTATCATGGTACCATTATTGCATCTGTTTTGCTTTTCTTGTTGTTCCATTCCAGAGTTGGTATAAATAAGATAATATTTTGAAATAAGATAATATTTTGCGCGAACTTCTAATAGTTGCGGCTGCAAAAAAATTTCGGACATTTTGAAATCAGAATTTAAAGATAATGAACTGTTATGAAGACCGTGACAAAACTGGAGTCAGAAGTTTTGAATAGAGCCAATGATTTGCTTATGTCGTTTGAATGTTATCTTCAAATTTGCCAGCGCCTCATTTCAATACTTATTTGTTCTAAGGAAGGATTCCTACTGCTGATTTAGCGTACTGCAATCCCTAGTTGTATTTACAACCGTTCATTATTATTCATTATTTCATCATTTTCCAATGAAAAACTAAGCCATTGATGAATGCTCGTTTCTCTACAAATTTAAGACTGACCTTTCGGCAAATGTTGTCCAACTTTTAAAATGTTGAAATCGATTCATTCATCTTAAAAATTGTCGTTTTCAGGAAATTGGATCTAGTAAATATGATCGCTTAACCCGTGTTCACCCTGAGTCAGGCATATATGTTTATATTTAGGTACAATGAAACAGGTAATCACAGAATATCAGAATATCAGTAATCCTCACCATACTCATCATCATTCTCCAACTCGATAACGTTCTCTAAGGAAAAAGTAGACATCGAAAAGCATTATATTTCTGATTTATTACTATGTATTACTATGTACTACCATGATTTTGTTATACAAAGCATGGAGGTATAAAACAGAAGGAGAACGAACTCAAAATCTGCTATTGTACTATCCGTGATGCGCTGCATTGTTTAAGTCCTCAGTGTGTAATAACATATAATTGCTATCATCTTGCATAATTTTTATAATTTTGGCGTTCTTGCGTGAAAATTTCGTTCATATCAATTCTCCAATGTGATTAAAGATCGTTAGGGTAAAGTTCTTAGCATGCATAATCTGTAGGAATTGGGAGAATTATGCAAAAACGTCACAAATATGCAACGAAAACATTGCAACTTCAGGTCTATATATCTCATGATCCCCTCAAGCAGTTTCGCCGAGCTTCAGTATTTGAAGAGAGAATAATCCTAAGTTTTTGCACGTACCGCGGCACTATCGAGGCGCATTTAAGTCAGAAGATATGTAGATTGGAACTTATACATGAATTACGCGATATCTTCAACTCTGTATAAAAACATAGATTTTCATTTGTTTCTCAAGGAAGCTTTAGGTTTAATAATCTGCTTGTCACTATGCAGCAAGTTGATCCGTTGTTATAATGGATGATATTTGGTTTTTAAATTGTCGTTAATTTTTGAAAAAGTATTCGTTTCACCGACAACCAGCCGAAAGCGCATCACGGATGACATCAAAGTGATACCGCAATGAATAGAATAGTCATTATCTGAATAATAGAAAAATAAGAGTTCGTTCTCCTTCTGTTTTATACCTCCATGTACAAAGTAAAAAAATAATGTTTCATGGATATTGATTCCGTTTATTCCTGAATCCCATAGACTATTGTCAAATCGTGTTTTCATGTTTAGCCACGTTATATTAGATTTCTGTGTACGCAAATGAAAACCGTCCGTGTTTTTAGTACACATTATTTTTCTTACTGTCTCTTTCTTAGCGTGAGTACTTTACGTCCCCAGCATGTCTAATATAGCACGTCGTCTGTGATATATCAACCGTACATCAAAAAGACAAAAAATTCGGTGTTCAAATATGTACAAATGCATCTTTTCAACAATTTTAAAATTAATCTAGCTCAAAATATTTTAACTGAAATTTTGGTATGGTGTTTGATTACTGTAAAAAAATTGACTGGTTTTTCCAATACCTCTTCTGATAACTGCTCTATCAAAGAAAAAATACTCACCAAGTACTTTTAACATGTCATCGTCGACTTTCGCAAATACTAGAAGAAAGGAATAAGTATTTTGATTATCTTCCAATAATCTTTAATTGGAGACGCGGGAATATGAGTCCAACATGAAAGGTAATGATAACAAAGAGTGTTTCGTAATGTTGAAAATGGAAATTTTAAAGCTGTTTTTTTGAATTATGTTACACCTTTATAATTTTGAAGAAGATTTTATGAAGATGTATATATATATATATATATATATATGTATGCTAACCTGCACATAGTCCGACCATCAAAATTAACACTGCAACAATCTTCATCTCTTCTCATGCACTTCTTCTTCCTAAAATAAGTATCATGTTAAGTGACAGTTTGTTTTCGAAGACTTGCATCATGTTAAGAAGATGTCATATACTTACCAACAACTTCACGAAATGCATGAATCTTTTTATGCGATCACTTATAAATCTGCCCTTACAAAATGTTCCGCTTCGGGAATGCTGACAGTGAGGATTGAGTAAGTATGTAAAGGCCGATTTCCAATGGAGCAATTTTATTTATATCAGTCTTTTTATTAAATGGCTTGCAAAGTATAAGGCGAATGCAAAGTAGAGTAAAAGAGGTTAGGGAGATTAGTAAAATCGACGAGCCTGTTACACGAAAAAAATCAATTACTTGTGAGAATTTTTTAAAAACTGTTCAATTAAAAAGTTTCTTCAGAGATTAAAAACCTATTCTTGTATCAAAAGAAACACCGTTACTTTGCACGCTTATTTCAAGTGTTAATGTGAAGATTCTAGTGACTTTGTTGGGAAAAATTCACGAACTACTCTACTAAGTTGTAAATAATTCCCTGCAACTCTTTAGAAAAATAGCTTCGTGTAAACAAAACACGATTTTTCCGAATCCCGCTAATTAAAGGAAAATAACCGATCGTAAATTATCAATGTTTTTCGAGTTTTTTCACTTGTTGATCAAGATTATGCTTCTACTGCGTAATTTGTTAATGTAAGCCAACCCTAAGAAACGATATTGTTTTTTTCTAGGCAATAGAAACGATATAGTATTAAATAACATTAATACAGTGTATTTCGTAATGTTGGAAATGGAAATTTTAAAGTTGTTTTTTTAAATGAATGTACCGAATTTCAAAATAATTTATACATCAATGAAAAGCCATTTTCAAGCTCTTTCGGCTAGTATATTTTTGTGAAAAACGAAAAAGTGAAGTGGTTTTTGAAAAAATAAGGAAAATGTCTTGGAAAAATGTAATTAAATTTTTAATTGTCGATTAAGATGTGAATGAAAAGAAATGATTTTTTTAAACAATGACAGCAATTTGGAAAACAATAAACAAATTTAAGCTGTGTGTTCACGAAAAACGTTAAACTTTTAAAATATCAATTTGGGGGTCTCAGCGCAAACATAAAATTAATAAAAAATTTGAACGGATTCAGTGTTTTGAAACAATAAGCACGATGTAATTAAAGTACGTGTTAATCGACCATTTAATTACATTTTTCGATGACATTTTCCGTAATTTTTCAAAAACCACTTTTTTATTTTTCGCAAAAACATACTATCCGAAAAAAATTAAATGAATAATACGGCACGAAAAGCACCAATCCCAGTAAAATTTGAACGCTGTGATTGTGATTCTAAGATTCGGAAACTAGATGCAAAGCTGGGATGTCAGAAGTATTTGAGAAATAGTGTGGTAAAAGAAAATTAATGGCCATTGTTTTAATTTCTTTTCCAACTAACGTGATCAACAGAACGATCGTTAAATTAAAATTTTACAGACGACTAATGAAATTCCCTGGTGGCGATTGAAAACTTCAGAAAGAAACCGATGACTAAACCGATTCTGAGTGAGAGGTTGAAGAAAATTAGTTATAGTTTTTTACTTTTTTATTAAACAAAGCAAGAAAAATTACAAAAATTACACAAATACCGTTATGTTTTTGCTCATTCGCGAAAGTTTTTTTCACGCAAAAGTTTTTCTGCAAAATTTGTTCCAAAATCTGCGAAACGGAAAAGTTTATTCCATAAATTTCGCGTTTTCTTGACACGCGAAAGTTTCTGCTTGCAAAAGTTTATGCCCTTAAAGTAGTAGCAGAAATGATCTGACATGATCATATCTATCTCTATCATTAATGACAAAACATTGTTCAACAAATTTCTTTTCAGTATTTTGCGCATATTTATCATGTGATCATACAAGGACGTAGAATCAGGGGGGTTTAGGCTTAGGTTGGGTTGTTGTTTGTCAATTATGAGAATTTGTTATTGCCTTTCCTAAAAATTGAAAATCATGTAGAAACTGTAGATTTTGAGTGTTTTTATAGGCAATCTAGAGGTAGTATTTTTCAAATATTTTCTCATCGGCCCCAACCGTGGGGCCTCTTTTGGTAGTACAGATTTATTGAAATAGTTTGGAAGATCTGTAAGCGCCCACTTTCCTTGACAACCCATTTTGAATAAGCCCATGGAATCATAACGGTATCTAAAGTTATTATGGAAAATGAATTATTGATTGATTGAAAAATAATCGTTAGGAAGACAAAAGATCAGACGTAATTGAATGAGGAATATTCACATTGGAATTTCTATATGAAGATATACTCGATTGTATGTTATGGATCTTATTTAAAGTAGGATCCGAATAAATAGATAAAAAACTTCAATAAAGCTTGAAATTTGATTCAGTTATCGTGTTTGTTTTCGCGCCACAGGAAGCGTGCTTTATTGTTTAACCAATCAAAATTATAATCGTAAAACTTGAACAATATCATCAATTCATGTTTTAATTGATACACGATATGTACAACTTCGATTAAACTGTCAACTAAGATTGACTGTGAGATACAAACAAACTTATATGAATGAATTAGCAGAATCAGATATGGCCCTTATATCGTTCCGTCAAGCGTCGGTGGTGTAAAGGCTAGCATTGTTGCCTTCCAAGCAATAGATCCGGGTTCGATTCCCGGCTGACGCATATGCAAAGTCTTCATTTTTCAATTAGATTCAATAACGTAACAAATATAAAATAAGAATTGATTATAAATCATTCACGTAAGACTTTGTTTCGTCATCAAGTATATCCAGCCTTTAAGTATATGATATAGGTTGGTGTGGGCACATAATTTAATGCAAAATATAAATACGAGAAGATTTCTCATTTTGATTTTATATTACTAGCGATATTTCGCTCTAGCCACTGCTAGGCATTATCAAGCTATGATACAGTTTTATTCATACAAGTTTACTTACATTTTTTTGTATTCCTGCGTAAGCAAGGAATACTTTGAAACCGTTAGTGTTTTTTTTGTTTTTTTTGTATTCCTGCGTAAGCAAGGAATACTTTGAAACCGTTCGTGTTTTTTTTGTTTTTTTTGTATTCCTGCGTAAGCAAGGAATACTTTGAAACCGTTCGTGTTTTTTTTGTATTCCTGCGTAAGCAAGGAATACTTTGAAACCGTTCGTGTTTTTGTATTCCTGCGTAAGCAAGGAATACTTTGAAACCGTTCGTGTTTTTTTTGTTGTTTTTTTTTTTCACTGTCCAAACCTAGACCAATTTTTGTCGATGGGAAATAGCCACTCAAATCATTAATGTTCCCAACTTACATTCTTTTTATGATTTAACAGTCTAAACTCACACTATATTCATTGTATACAAGTACTTTGCTTGAGAAGACTCTAAAAGTGTAAATTATAAGCTCTAGTGAAAGGAATAATTAACATATGGCTAAATCGCAGATGCCAAGGTAGAAATGTTGTTTCATGTGAGTCTTATGCAACGTTCTTACGTTTTCCGTAGTTGTTTTAAAAATGGAAGCGAAGAAGCATGCGTAGATCTGTGAAAGTTTATTTGTTGAATATATGGATATAGAAGAGGTTGTAGTACGGCTGTAAAACTTAAAAGAATCAAGAATATTTATGATCCAAACTGATAATCTACGTGAAACTAATATTCTTAGTAGTCATTCTTGATAAATATGCAGTTCTTGATGCTTCAAAACAGATATGAACGACTACCAATAGGGTATGTTTATATCGATTTAATGTGTAAGGTTTCTATTAGTCTTTCTAAATATAATGCAATTTTTTAATTCATGTTCCTAGATAAGCTACCCTGTTTTTATAAAGCTCTGGAATCATGAAGCACAGCTCATCTTCCTCATCAAATTCTACCTATTTTATTTATCATTTGATGACCACTTTTTTTATTGACTAGTCGAATAAAATATTGAATGATTCTCAAATTTGTATACTATCAAGCTGACGGTGAAATAGCAACACATATATTTTTATTATTTCGCAAGGCCAAGTAAAAGTTATTATTATGAAGTTCAGGTACAAACAACATAAAGATTTTCATACTGTATAGTTTTAAAAGGAGTATTTTGAAACGTCCACGGAAGAGTGTTCTCTAATGGATTTTTAAACTGACGGTGTTCCTTTTTAAGCTTGATCTCCGGCAAAATTTTTCAAAGTCTCTTAACTCTTATGATGCTCTCGGGAATGTAATTAAATGAATTCGAAGTTATTACTTCTTAAGCACAGACTTTTCTTGACGCGACAAACTTTTTATTACTTAATTACTTCTTGAAGATTCTTTAGGGAATACAACTTTGAATTAAAATCTTTTTTAAAAAATCTCTAAATTGAAGCAAGACTGAAGTTTTATATCAGACAACAAAGTTTAATTGTTATCGTTGTTAAAAGATAAAATGTAAAATACTGCAAACATCATTCTGCGTTATGCATATCGTTTTAAAGCGTGAACTAACACTCATTTCTTTCTGAAAAGGCCCCAGAAAGTCTTACAGTCATCCGCAGGAATACTTCTGCCCAATAGGGCATCTTGTTTTTGTTTTTTTTTTTCACTGTCCAAACCTAGACCAATTTTTGTCGATGGGAAATAGTCAGTCAAATCCTCTAAGTTCCAAACTTACATTTTTTTTATGCTTTAAATATCTTAACTCACACTACATTCATTGTGTGCAAGTACTTTGCTTGAAAAGACTCTAAAGGTGTATGATATAAGCTCTACTGAAAGGAATAGTTGACATATGGCTAAATCGCAGATGCCAAGGTAGAAATGTTTTTCACGTGAGTCTTATGCAACGTTCTTACGTTTTCCGTAGTTGTTTTAAAAATGGAAGCGAAGAACCACGCGTAGATCTGAGAAAATTTCTTGGTTGAATATATGGATATAGAAGAGGTTATACGGCTGTCAAACTTAAAAGAATCAAGAACATTTATGATCCAAACTGATAATCTACGTCAAACTAATACTCTTAGTAGTTATTCGTGATAAATAAGCGGTTTTTGATGCTTCAAATCAGATATGAACGACTACAAAAACGGTATGCTTACATCGATTTAAAAAAATGCATAAGGTTTCTATTAGTCTTTTTCTAAATATAATACAATTTTCTATTTCATGTTCCTAGGTAAGCTATCCTGTTTTTATAAAGCTCTGGAATCTTGAAGCACAGCTCATCTTCCTCATCAGCTTATACCCATTTTATTAATCAATAGATGACCACTTTTTTAATTGACTTGCCGAATTTAAAATATTGTATGATTCTAAAATTTGTATACTATCAAGCTGACGATAAAAAGGAAACACAGATATTTTTATTATTTCGCATGGCCAAGTAAAAGTTTTTATTATGAAGTTCAGGTACAAACAACATAAAGATTTTCATACTGTATAGTTTTAAAAGGAGTATTTTGAAACGTCCATGGAAGAGTGTTCTCTAATGGATTTTTAAACTGACGCTGTTCCTTTTTAAGCTTGATCTCCGGCAAAATTTTTCAAAGTCTCTTAACTTTTATGATGCTCTCGGGAATGTAATTAAATGAATTCGAAGTTTAAGCACAGACTTTTCTTGACGCGACAAACTTTTTATTACTTAACAAGAGCCAGATGGCGCAAAACGGTAGCAGCAATTTTACTTAAAGTTATGAAAAGTTACTACAAAGTTCTTTGAGGCTTGTGTTTTTTTATATTTCAATGGTGGAAAACAGGCATAAACGATAAATTTGTTAAAATTATTAGTTAGTGTAAAAAGGGTCTAATCATAAACCACCAGAAATTAATTTATTAAAGACAAAAGAATTATACATGGGTGATATGAGCTGTATATGATTTTTTTATAAGAACATTTTTTGTATGACTATGTGTAGAAAAAAAACACGCGTTTCGAAAAAAGAAATATGTTTTTAATTATAATTTCATGAAACCAAAAATGAATTCAAACAAATAACTGCCTTTTCGAACTAGATCTTTGAAAGCCTTAATACAGAAACATATAGTGTATAGTTAGCTAACAACTGAGGTAATATGAAATTTTGAACTGATAAGCTTTACCGTCAAGAAAAGCAACATATCAAGTATTTTCAGTTAGCGTAATGAACTAAAAGTCCCATTTTTATGTAGGGCTATTTGATAAGAATTCATTCTTTCATGGATTAAGCTACAAAATATCAGATTATGTACTTTTGAAACAAAACGCAATCTACTTTTAAATGTTTGTTACAGAAAAGCTTCCAAAATTCGAAGGCTGCGTTCCTTCATTAAAACTTACATTGCGTTATTAGAATCACAGACTAAATCACAGACTAATCACAGACTAATTGCCATTTCGGCCGGAGTAGGAGGAGTAGTAGTAGGAGTAGGAGTCCGCGGGTGTTTTAATACGGTATTCGCTATCGCTGCTACCGTAATTACTTCTTGAAGATTCTTTAGGGAATACAACTTTGAATTAAAATCTTTTTTAAAAAATCTCTAAATTGAAGCAAGACTGAAGTTTTATATGAGACAACAAAGTTTAATTGTTATCGTTGTTAAAAGGTAAAATGTAAAATACCGCAACATCATTCTGCATTATGCATATCTTCTTAAAGCGTGAACTAATATCAGTTCTTTCTGAAATCTTTCTAGAAAGTCTTCCAGTCATCTGCAGGAATACTTCTGCCCGGTAGGGCATCTTTTTGTTTTTTTTCACTGTCCAAACCTAGACCGATTTTTGTCGATGGGAAATAGTCAGTCAAATGCTCTATGTTCCATACTTACATTTTTTTATGCTTTAAATATCTTAACTCACACTACATTCATTGTGTGCAAGTACTTTGCTTGAAAAGACTCTAAAGGTGTATAATATAAGCTCTACTGAAAGGAATAGTTGACATATGGCTAAATCGCAGATGCCAAGGTAGAAATGTTTTTCACGTGAGTCTTATGCAACGTTCTTACGTTTTCCGTAGTTGTTTTAAAAATGGAAGCGAAGAAGCACGCGTAGATCTGAGAAAATTTCTTGGTTGAATATATGGATATAGAAGAGGTTATACGGCTGTCAAACTTAAAAGAATCAAGAACATTTATGATCCAAACTGATAATCTACGTAAAACTAATACTCTTAGTAGTTATTCGTGATAAATAAGCAGTTTTTGATGCTTCAAATCAGATATGAACGACTACAAAAACGGTATGCTTACATCGATTTAAAAAAATGCGTAAGGTTTCTATTAGTCTTTTTTTAAATATAATACCATTTTCTATTTCATGTTCCTAGGTAAGCTATCCTGTTTTTATAAAGCTCTGAAATCTTGAAGCACAGTTCATCTTCCTCATCAGCTTATACCCATTTTATTAATCAATAGATGACCACTTTTTTAATTGACTAGTCGAATTTAAAATATTGTATGATTCTAAAATTTGTATACTATCAAGCTGACGATAAAAAGGAAACACAGATATTTTTATTATTTCGCAAGGCCAAGTAAAAGTTTTTATTATGAAGTTCAGGTACAAACAACATAAAGATTTTCATACTGTATAGTTTTAAAAGGAGTATTTTGAAACGTCCACGGAAGAGTGTTCTCTAATGGATTTTTAAACAGACGGTGTTCCTTTTTAAGCTTGATCTCCGGCAAAATTTTTCAAAGTCTCTTAACTTTTATGATGCTCTCGGGAATGTAATTAAATGAATTCGAAGTTATTACTTTTTAAGCACAGACTTTTCTTTTTATTACTTAATTACTTCTTGAAGATTCTTTAGGGAATACAACTTTGAATTAAAATCTTTTTTAAAAAATCTCTAAATTGAAGCAAGACTGAAGTTTTATATGAGACAACAAAGTTTAATTGTTATCGTTGTTAAAAGGTAAAATGTAAAATACCGCAACATCATTCTGCATTATGCATATCTTTTTAAAGCGTGAACTAATATCAGTTCTTTCTGAAATCTTTCTAGAAAGTCTTCCAGTCATCTGCAGGAATACTTCTGCCCGGTAGGGCATCTTTTTGTTTTTTTTCACTGTCCAAACCTAGACCGATTTTTGTCGATGGGAAATAGTCAGTCAAATGCTCTATGTTCCATACTTACATTTTTTTATGCTTTAAATATCTTAACTCACACTACATTCATTGTGTGCAAGTACTTTGCTTGAAAAGACTCTAAAGGTGTATAATATAAGCTCTACTGAAAGGAATAGTTGACATATGGCTAAATCGCAGATGCCAAGGTAGAAATGTTTTTCACGTGAGTCTTATGCAACGTTCTTACGTTTTCCGTAGTTGTTTTAAAAATGGAAGCGAAGAAGCACGCGTAGATCTGAGAAAATTTCTTGGTTGAATATATGGATATAGAAGAGGTTATACGGCTGTCAAACTTAAAAGAATCAAGAACATTTATGATCCAAACTGATAATCTACGTAAAACTAATACTCTTAGTAGTTATTCGTGATAAATAAGCAGTTTTTGATGCTTCAAATCAGATATGAACGACTACAAAAACGGTATGCTTACATCGATTTAAAAAAATGCGTAAGGTTTCTATTAGTCTTTTTTTAAATATAATACCATTTTCTATTTCATGTTCCTAGGTAAGCTATCCTGTTTTTATAAAGCTCTGAAATCTTGAAGCACAGTTCATCTTCCTCATCAGCTTATACCCATTTTATTAATCAATAGATGACCACTTTTTTAATTGACTAGTCGAATTTAAAATATTGTATGATTCTAAAATTTGTATACTATCAAGCTGACGATAAAAAGGAAACACAGATATTTTTATTATTTCGCAAGGCCAAGTAAAAGTTTTTATTATGAAGTTCAGGTACAAACAACATAAAGATTTTCATACTGTATAGTTTTAAAAGGAGTATTTTGAAACGTCCACGGAAGAGTGTTCTCTAATGGATTTTTAAACAGACGGTGTTCCTTTTTAAGCTTGATCTCCGGCAAAATTTTTCAAAGTCTCTTAACTTTTATGATGCTCTCGGGAATGTAATTAAATGAATTCGAAGTTATTACTTTTTAAGCACAGACTTTTCTTTTTATTACTTAATTACTTCTTGAAGATTCTTTAGGGAATACAACTTTGAATTAAAATCTTTTTTAAAAAATCTCTAAATTGAAGCAAGACTGAAGTTTTATATGAGACAACAAAGTTTAATTGTTATCGTTGTTAAAAGGTAAAATGTAAAATACCGCAACATCATTCTGCATTATGCATATCTTTTTAAAGCGTGAACTAATATCAGTTCTTTCTGAAATCTTTCTAGAAAGTCTTACAGTCATCTGCAGGAATACTTCTGCCCGGTAGGGCATCTTGTTTTTTTTTTATTAATCTTTTATATACATGAACAAAGGTAACTAATGACAACACAAGACTAACGAGTATATAATTACAGTAACAGATAATACGTGACCATGGTAACATAGAAAAACGAACGGTATACGAGAACAACAAATACACTTATACGGCAAACCTAAGCCTTATGATCAGCTTAGTAAGGGTAACTTAGCCGCTTGAATAAATACAAGGTATCTCAAGAGATAAATACCTTATGCTTATTCTGCCCTTAATATTGAACTAAAAATCTAACAAAAACAAGAATAACGAAAAAACATAGAGAACAAATTATTACGGCAAACCTAAGCTTTGCAATCGGCTTAGTAAAGGTAACTTAGGCCGCTCGAAAAAATACAAGGTATCTCATATGAAATACTTTATATTTGTTCTGCCCTTATAACATACAAAGAACTAGCAGAATAAAACCAAGGGTGTTGATTGTTCTTGTATGTTCAAATTTGGCGAATTGTCACGAATATATAGAGCTTCGCACACTTTCCTTCTTCTATAACCACCATAATTTTCATTCAAAATCGTGAAGTTATCCATACTTGCTCCGGGATGTCCAGTTAAGCGAGAATGTTGTTGTATGTGAGACTTTTTATCTCGTTTCTGGTGATCTAACATACGTTCATTCAGTCTGCTTCCTGTTTCTCCGATGTATGTTGCAGAACAGCTACTATCAGGACATTCATACTTATATGCAACATCATGTTTGTGCTCCTTCAAGGTCTTATCTTTCAAACTGAAGTATGATGATACTTTACCAGATCTAAATACTATTCTCGGCTTGACAGTTTGTGATGTTAAGTGACTTATACTATTAAAAAGCTTTCTAATGGTATCTTTTCCCTTCGTTCCTTTGTATGGAAGAATCATAGTTGGGTGTTTAGTTTCATCAGTTGTTTCTTCAACAGTGGGTGCTGGAGCAGATAACTTCATTTTTACGTCATCTGCTGCTTTTTTAACAACGTAACAAGGATAACCTCGAAAATAATGGACAATTGCCATTCTTAGATGTTAACATACATCGAAAACCTAACGGTACCTTCCAAACATCAGTATACAGGAAGTCCACCAACACAAACCTATACATTCATTGGCATTCATTTGCACCAAAATCCTGGAAAATTGGTACCTTGAGGACTCTATTTGAACGTGCGCACACCATATGTTCAAATGACTACCATTTACGAAAAGAGATTAGTTACTTGATGTCAGTTTTTACAAATGTGAACGGTTATCCTCGTTACTACTTACTAAGCCGATTGCAAGGCTTAGGTTTGCCGTAATAATTTGTTCTCTATGTTTTTTCGTTATTCTTGTTTTTGTTAGATTTTTGTGCAATATTAAGGGCAGAATAAGCATAAGGTATTTATCTCTTGAGATACCTTGTATTTATTCGAGCGGCTAAGTTACCCTTACTAAGCTGATCATAAGGCTTAGGTTTGCCGTATAAGTGTATTTGTTGTTCTCGTATACCGTTCGTTTTTCTATGTTACCATGGTCACGTATTATCTGTTACTGTAATTATATACTCGTTAGTCTTGTGTTGTCATTAGTTACCTTTGTTCATGTATATAAAAGATTAATAAAAAAAAAATAAAAAAATGTAAGTGAACTTGTATGAATAAAACTGTATCATAGCTTGATAATGCCTAGCAGTGGCTAGAGCGAAATATCGCTAGTAATATAAAATCAAAATGAGAAATCTTCTCGTATTTATATTTTGCATATCCAGCCTTGTTTGTAAATTTTAATAATTTTGCATTTTCTCAACAATGACACGGATTCAAAAATTGTGACAATGAAGATGAGCTATAGATAGGAACAAAAGTCTTAAACATATATGTAGTTACGTGATGGCTAGTTCTTTTAAGTGGAACTAAATTATTTCCTACAATAAATACTGATTTTTTAGAATAATAACCTAGCTGTTGAGGAGAAACTTGGAAAAGATATATCAGTTACTAGCTTGAAGTTCAAATATAGTTTATCTTTTTTGGTGGGTTTAAAAGAAAACACCAACATCTTGATAACATGGATGATCCGTGAAAAGGACTATCGTAAGGTCAAGAAAAAAGTGTGTCAGCAGTTTTATTGTGAGATAATCTGCACAAGATAGCCAATCATTTTTTACTTTGTTGGAGCGCTTTGTTAGTAATAATTAGCTACTCGTTCCCGGACCATTTTTCAATTGTTCTATTTGTACTGACATCAGCATAGTACAACCTTCAGCTAATATAATAGTTCATTATCGAAGATTTTCGTAAATGAAACGAAGATTTTCGTAAATAAAACTCACAACATTAGTTGAAAATGTTCTAACTTTATTTTACACTTATATCCCGCGTAAAGGTTTTTATTACAGGTTTTAAGTTACGAAAATGATCCCCAGCGTCAAAAATAATGTGCCGAAATATTAAATGACAGAGCCTTCAATGGAAAGTGCACTCACATTGTGAAGCTCGAAAAACTGATAAAAAGAATTATGGGATCGTTTCGGCCCGGCCAACCGTTACCGAGATATCGAGATATACCCCCAAAAAACGTCAGTCGAGATATTCCCCAAAAACATCGCGTTCGATTGGGATGAAAAAGCAATGCAATGATAAAACAACTGACGTAGCTTCTATATACTAAATCGTGGAAAAACACTTCTCATCAATCAAGAAGAACTTGAAACAAGCAGTCGCTCTCTAAAATAAAAGTGTGACAACTACATCGAGGGGGCGGAAATCAATGATACTAAAACCGCATTGTATACGCCTTTTTTCTAAACTTTGTTTCTTTATCAATCAACAAACACTTTGGTTTTAGAGAATTTACTTGTATTAATAGGAGCCATAAAATAAACTAACAGTTTAATTGATCGCTGCTTTACATCCATCAATCATTTTTGTCTTTGGTAACAGTGTCCCTTTGTTGGCAAGGATGTTTCATGTCCTGGCATCTTCCTATTCAATACCGTATTTCCTCTAATAAACGCCGCGGCGTTTATTACAAATTCAAGGTTTTGGACGCGGCGTTTAATAGAGCGAGGCGTTCTTTAGAGGGCAGCGTTTATTACAAAATAAACAAGATGCCTTAACAGGCAAAAGGATTTCTGCGAAATATGCTGAAGTATGAAAATAAAAGACCATATGACATACTTGAAATTTGAAAAAGGTTACATGATTTGCAAAATAAAACATTACATTTCTAATGTACTCCCCAGGACATTTATCAAAAGATAATTGGCACTATGTGAGACTTTTAATGTATACACAGCCAATAAACTGGATTACATCTGAATGAAATAAAATATTCTTTATTTTGTTAGTACGAAATAATATTAAGGATATATTGACTCATAAACTCTCAAAGTTCTGTATTTGATACTTAATGTTAATGTGTTATTTTCCTAGTAGCACAAAAAAGCAAGCAAATTTTGGTCATGCAAATCACATCCACATAGACCAAAATCAACATATAACCGAAATCAGAAATTTCTGTTTTAGTTTGATTAGCAATACGGCATGCATTTACAAATGTTCTTGATCTAAGTTAACATTCGTATCCTGTTTATAAAAATTCTTTAAGAAATTTGAAAAATTGGTTGAATGACAACATAACATTGCATTTCTAATTTCGTATGCACCTCAGAACATTGCAAAAGTGCAATTGACACTATATGAAACAATAATGTATGTATACAACACCGATAAACTAAATTGATCTGAATGACATAAAACATCCTTTATTTTGGGAGTAAGAAATGATATTAAGCTTATACTGATCTTTTCAGATATCACAGTGATTACGTATGTAAATCATATTTTTTAAACACTACTGCCAATGTTCTTAACTACGAACAAAATTCTCAAGATTGCAAACAAAAAAAGTAAACAAAAATTTTGATCATTAAAAGTATATACTTATATATATATGCTGAAAGGACAGTTTTGTATTGTTACATGATGTGCAGTGTTTTGAATTTACAGACAGTTGGAAGAAGTTTTAATTTGCTATTGTGATTAGGAAAGCCATTTGTAATAAGGGGCATTGGCAGTATAACTTAAAAATTGATCAAACATTGAAACATTAAAAACATTAAAACATTAACATCAAACATTAAAAGTATGTAAGTGGTGCAGAGTAGACACACATTTTTGATGTTGGAGCTGAAGAGCTGAGCTTCAGTATCCAAAGCTTAAAAATAGTAACAACCCATATACCAAAACAAACGAAGATGTTTGTGTTTTCACTTAAAAACAAAAACATGTATATATACCTTTTTCACCCTTTTGTTTACAAAACGTTGAGAACTTCAGAATGATCACAATTCAAGATAATTCGAAGTTTCTTCTACAGATTTTCTTTTTTCATCTTAAAATATGTATTTCTTCTTTTAAAATCCATTTAATATTAATCAAAGAAACTTTTGTAAATCTAAAAGGGTTTCTTCGCTGGGAGACATGACATGCATTGCACGCTGTTTTAGTTTCATGTAAACGCACGCACGAAATATACAAAAAACCGCTAGGTTTGGACAGTAAGAAGAAGAAGAAAAAGAACAGAGCCGGTTTTAATGTATTTCTTGCTTTCGCAGAAATCCAAAAATTGGACAGAAGCAATCTTAGGGGCTGATTACATGATCCCGGTTAGCAGGGATGAAATTTCATCCCCCTTACCGAGATGAATTTCAACTCGGTGTTACATGCAAAATTTTCATCCCGTTTAGGCGGAACGGGACAAAACTAACCCTTTGTGTTTTGAAGTTTTGACAAACTACGCATGCTCAAACCTCAAACTTGTACCGGTTGACCTGGACGAAGCGATTACATGGGAAAATTTCATCCCGCCTAACCGAGATAATAAACCTTGTAATAAAGTTGTTTGAAATCTATCAGAACTACTAGGTATGAATTCATGGTAGTGCCTCTGCCACACCGTAGACCCAGACCAATTACCACGGTTGAGAATATCCTGTAAGGAGAGACCCAGAACCTTGACCTTGGATGTTGATGCTGAGCGTGTTGAATGAGCCTGAAATTGTGAGGTATCGATCCCGGCTTGCCCCAACATTTGTTTCATCCAATCTGCAACTGTTGAGCGGGTAACTTCTTGGTGTGGCTTAACAGTGCTGAGAAGGAGTCCGTTTTGGCCCTCCGTACGCCATGACTGAGTTCTTTCAATGTAACAGTCTATAGCTCCTACCACACACAATTTTTCATTTTTTTCAAATTTCTTGGATTCCACTGAAGGGGGTGATCGACCTCACTTCCAGCTTTGATTAACTTATCAAAGTGAAAAACATATTTATCACTGGTTGGAACCATATACTTGATATTCAAGCAACTTATTTCTGAACCACGTGATGCTGCTGTTAGTATTAATAGAGTAACTATTTTCTGAGATAGAAGACGCATGTTCATGGAACTATTGGCTGGGAATGTGTAAATGAAATCCAAAAATAACTGTACATCCCAAATGAAAGTATATCTAGGTTTATTAGGTCTCAAATTGAATATCCAAGACAGTAGCTGACAAACGAGGGGATGTTGTCCTAGCGGATTTCCATCTACATAAGCATGATATGCGGAGATGGCGGACCTATAACCATTAAGTGTACTATATTCAAGACCTTCGTTAAATTTGTCTGATAAAAAATCATAAACTTAGCTCACATCACAATAAATGGGATTAATTTTTCTTCCACTATACCAGCTAGTCCAAGCCGCTAATTGAAGCTAACCCTGAACAACGAGTTGATCCCCATTTGGATTTCTGGTGTTGTTGGTGTTCAATCTCCTTACAATGATCAATCTCCTTACTTTGTCGTTGATGACGTTCTGGAGAACCCTTCCTATTAGGCAAAAAGGGTGGTGGGTGGGTAGGTATTGGGCAGTAACTGTGATCCGATTTGAATAGCACGATTCCAGAACTCTTTGGAGAGTTTGAGAAGGTGGTGGTTGTTTAGACCCCCCATCTTTAGATGCTATGACAATACTGTTATGTTGTCTATCTGGAAATGCAAGGATTTCAGTTTTCCTGACTTTGTAAATGTTTTTAAGGCAATAATTATGGCCATCACTTCTAGGATGTTGATGTGTAACTTCCTTTCTTGTGCTGACCAAGAGCCCCCTGTCGAAATTCCCTGACACACTGCCCCAACCGGTTAATGAGGCATCTGTTTGAATGATTGCCTGAAGAGGCTGTGTTCTGAGAGGTCTCCCATTTGACAGTTGGAGACTCTCTTTCCACCAGGTGTGTTCATGAATGGAGTTCTGATTTAAAATAATTTTCTGTGTTGTAGGACATCGAGTTTTTCAGCTCTTGCATTTGTTGTACTTGAAGAAACCTCTGATTCAACCTTCCTGGCAGAACTGCCTGGGCCGAAAAAGATAACTTCCCTATTAGTTTTTTTAATTCTAAAATCGATACTTGGCAATGGAGGATAGATGTTTTTGCAGGTTTCTACTATTGCAGTCTCCTTGTACTGAGGCAGAGATATCTCCATTGTTACTGAATTCACCAGGATTTTCAAGAACACAATTGATTGTGTTGGTTCCATTAGGGACTTCCTCAGATTTATGACAAGCCCTAAGTTTTGCAGTAGAAAGATTGTTGTATCTCTTGCCCATTCCAGGTCTATCCTTGATTGACTCATTGATAATAGGTCGTCCAGATACACTATCACCCGAATGTTCAATCTCCTTAATACTGCTATTGGTATTTTCATAAGCTTTGTAAAAATTAGAGGGGCTGGACCTAGTCCAAAACAAAGGCACAGAAACTCGTAGAGGGAACCTTCCCATAAAAACCTCAGATACTTTTTGGACTTCTGGTGCATTGGGATGCTGAAGTAAGCATCCTTTAAATCCAGTTTGCACAGAAAGTCGTCTTTTCGGAGAAGATCCTTGAGAAGATGAATCCCCTCCATTTTGAAGTGTTGGTAAGGTAGATGTGAGTTCAGGTGTTTCAGATTTATTACAGGTCTTTTCCCCCTATCTTTTTTGTCAACCAGAAACATATTGCTTAGATCGCACCTTTTCTTAACATTTCCCCTATTTCTGTTTGGACCAAAACGAAGACATTTCGTACCCCAGAGCAATCTGAAGGATTTGGGGATCCTGTGTTAGTTTTTCCCAATTGTTTATAAAATGTCGAAGTCAACCTGCTAGTGGAACTTTTGGTAGGGGTTCTGGGAAAAGTGATCTCACCGCTGGATGAACCTTCAAACTGTTCATGGGTACAATGTCTGGAAAAGTAATGAAACTTTTTGACCAAAAACTTTTCGAATAGGTTTTTTCCTTTACGGTGAGGAGGTGGACTCATTTCTCAATAGTTCCGTGCATCTATATATTAATAGCCGATTCTCCGTTTGTTTGTTTGTTTATTTGTAAGTCACGCAAAATGGTAGATGGAACTGCGAAAGAAATCGGGGAGTCAGCAATGTAAGATTACACATAAATTATTTCTCTTCTTGTGCGTGACGTCAGTGTGAAACCATTGCATTGAGACCCTAATCGAATGCGACGTTTAGGGAAACTTATCTCGATAAAACCAATAGGATAACTGACGTTTTTTGGGGTCCGCGATACAGGCAATGGGGTGACGAAAAATTTTGGTCTAATTTTTTTGGGTAGGGGTCTGTGACGTCATCAATGATATCTCTGTAACGGTTGATCGCAGCGGAACGATCCCATACATTTTTTTGATCTGTTTTTCGAGCTCTACAACATCGGAACACTTTCGGTTAGTTTTTGTTTATTTGTCAGAGACTTTGTAATGTCATCTGTGAACTTTTTTCCAAAAAATAACGAACCTCCATCCAATACTTGCGTTTTATCCTTTAAGAGTCTTTTGGGTTGTGACTCTTGCACGGTTGCACTTAAGGTATTCAATTTCCTATAATATGTCACAGAATTAAAGGACTGGTCAAGCAAAAAAGCAGTTCGTCCTGTGTATTATAACAAATCAACAAGTGATATCTGAATTTTTTGTTTCTTGGAATTGTTTGCTTTAATCCAATACCATCCATAAACGAGACAGATGTCCCATTACTTACGAGTTTTTTCCTGGAGACGTTTAAAGGTAGTTTCTAAAGAACTTTCTTTATGCTTCCTTTTTTCATCCAGAATAGATCGTAAAAATTGATCCAACTCATCGCAGGAATGGATATAGGACGGTGTAGAATTTTTATGGAGGAGTTTCTCTCATACATCCTTGTCTTGAATATGACTACTGAACTTGTCGTTGACATACCTTGCCATATCTCTTGGCAGTTCATACACATTTTCTTTATCTGATGTAATGATTTCGAAACGTTTGGTTGAAAACATAGGTTCAATTCCTTCAGTTTCCTCAGAACTTTCAGAATCATCAGATTCAGAGCTCGAGTCCACCTCTTCCTGTTCTATGTCACCATGCTTTCGTTTTGACCCTGTAGATACAGCTCCTGATGCAGGTATTGCGTCGTGTACATCAGTATCATGATATTCTGCTACAGCTTCGGTCAAAGTTTCGATGACAGCTTCAGCTGTTTCATCCTAGGGTTGGTTGATGACGTTATTATTCGTTCCATTGACATTCTCCTTCTCGTATGGACTTTCTACCATGTCCATGTCCTTTAAAAAGAATCGTGGAGTAGAAAAACGAGGTTAAAGTAAATAAATTGCTTAACTTGGCCTTCACTTTGACACACGTCAAGCCTGGAGAATTAATGAGGGAAAAATTCTGAATAGACTTATTGAGATAATCAGATCAAATTACCTGAATGTTTTTGATTAATGTCCTGCTTCGTGCTAAGCGAAATGAGAAAGAGGAAGAAGCCAACAAGCGCTCCGCACTTGTTGAACTCAAAGGATTTTGGGATGTGATAGCCGTATTAGATTTACGGAAGTTCCACGAAATAAAATACTACCAACATATTACGTCATAATGATGCGTTACATACTTTGATGATTTCCATATCAAAATACCTGCTCAAGGAAACGAAAAAGATTTCCTAACCTACTTTTGTCAAGTTCTATCATCTCTGAAAATACATTATAGATGCACAGAGATCCATTCAGATCATGTTTAATGCAACCATTGACTAAAAACTTTCTCAACTAATCTGATGTCCATGCCCAAGTTGCGGAGATAACAGAAAAAGATCGTTCATTTTACAGACCTAATCGCCTTCATAACAGACTATTCTGTTATTCACTATATGCTCGATTGTCTCACTGGAGAAAAATGGTAATATTAGTACTATTGCTATGGCAAATATGTTGGTCCTCTTCATTGAAATGATTATCAATAACGGTGAATGCTATTTTTTACGCCTGTCCAATCTTTAAAATTATCTTCAGCTACTTCGTTTCTCTTTCCTTTTGTATTCGTCTTACAATTTGGGAACACTTTCGGTTAGTTTTTGTTTATTTGTCAGAGACTTTGTAATGTCATCTGTGAACTTTTTTCCAAAAAATAACGAACCTCCATCCAATACTTGCGTTTTATCCTTTAAGAGTCTTTTGGGTTGTGACTCTTGCACGGTTGCACTTAAGGTATTCAATTTCCTATAATATGTCACAGAATTAAAGGACTGGCCAAGCAAAAAAGCAGTTCGTTCTGTGTATTATAACAAATCAACAAGTGATATCTGAATTTTATTTTATGTTATTCACTATATGCTCGATTGTCTCACTGGAGAAAAATGGTAATATTAGTACTATTGCTATGGCAAATATGTTGGTCCTCTTCATTGAAATGATTATCAATAACGGTGAATGCTATTTTTTACGCCTGTCCAATCTTTAAAATTATCTTCAGCTACTTCGTTTCTCTTTCCTTTTGTATTCGTCTTACAATTTTAGTTATTGAAGGATACAAAAGATACAATGAATCACGTTATCCATCATCGACACGAAAGGTAGAAATAAAGACTTAAAAACCACGTTAGTATATATTTATACTGGAATAATATACTGGAGCAGTTAGAAAGAAGATTGAATACTTCTGCACCTATCTTTCATTTCATATCATATATAACACCCATTTTCAAATTTTCTGAATTCAAATTTGCATCAACTGGGTGTTTTAGCGTCATCAATTAAGGCGCCATTATCTTCAAAACGTATGAAGTGTAATGTTATGGATGTCGCTTTACACTGGAATGTCGGTTTTTACTCGAATTGAACAACTTCTATGGTCTGATCTTACGATATTAAATTGAAAAAATATACCTTGTCGGTAAAAAAAAGTCGGCAAAAATGTAAGTCGGCAAAAATAAAAAGTCGGCAAAAAAATTAGTCACTTGGACAAATTTAGTTACTTTCTGCTGACTAAATTTCGAAGACAAAAAAAGATGAAGAAAGTTTGGATAATTTGAAAGTTTTTTTTAAGAAATAAAATACAACACGAAAAAGAAAGGTTAGGTAAATTAGGCTAATTAGTCAATTTCAATAACAGTTTTTTTCTTTACTTGCGTATTTTCGTTATTTTATTCTTTAATACTTATTTCCTTTCACTGAAAATGTTCGCCAAGAAAAGTCGGTAAAAAAGAAAGTCGGCAAAAAAGTTTGGTCGCTAAAATAAAAGTCGGCAAAAATTTTAGTCGGCAAAAAATATCAGTCACCAAGCCAAAAGTTAGTCACTTTTTGCTGACTTTTTTTTACCGATAAGGTAAATGTAGAGCTAATAGTTTCGTGTAAACAAAACATGATTTTTATGAATCTGGATTTAACGGTAATCTTTGTAAATCCACTAAAACGATTATCGTTCGCAAAAGGATGACGTAATCCGTTCTACAGTCACAAGCATGTTCTTGCCAGTGGAAACGAGGCAGTCAGGGGTTGAAGAGATGCTCATGTATTTCAACTCATTTCTAAGACTGTTGATTAATTATGATTCGTCAAATTGACATGGGAAAGAAGTTTATGGTTTATGGTGTCTAAATGAGTTTCTTTCTGCCCACATATTGTTCCACTACAACTCACATGATGATGGTATCGACAATAACGCTTTTATTTTTAACATGACAAAAACATGACATTTCCTGATTTCTTCCAAAACATGAGTTAAAGAAAGGTTCTGAAAACGCATTTTTTCTGGGTAAAAAAAGTTCGGGAACCCAACTAACAAACAAAGTTTATAAAAAGACTACCAACTTTTGACTGTCGAAAATAAACAAAACAAAAACACGCTTCAAACTGCAGGCTTGAAAGTATGTATGTCTACCAAATCACCAAAAAAACCCACTGCGACAAAGAGCATTTTCATTGAAATAAGTGCATATTTCTATAGAAATGCACTCCTTCACAGTTATTTTTCTAAAAATTTGGACAATGGATGTCTGAGGTCATTAAACTAACACTCACGAATAATTGTGTTTACACAGGACTCTATTACATTTTTTATTAAAAGAGATAAGAGTGTTATGAAAGCTTTTAGTCGTACCTTGAATACTCGTTTATCAATCAATTTGTTACACAGGATTTAACAACATCCAACCTCGTACCTAGGGTTTCTTGCCTTTTTGGTATGCTTCGCCACCATCCTGTATGTCATAAAGGCAAGAAACCCTGGGTATGAGGTTGCACAACATAAAAAAAGATGCCGTGCTATTACAACTGCAAAAACAGTAATATCTATATTAAAAACTTTTTCAATGGATATTTTGGTGCCAATATTTAATGCTCATTTTAGACGCCAATATTTTGTCAAGCTACAAAATCCATCTCGATTTGATGCGTTGTATTATTTATTTATTTTATTTATTCATCTATCAATATTTATCCAGGATAAACATTTCAGAAATGGTTCTGCTTTACAAATGTGTCCTGTCTTTAAAATCTAAAAGGTAAAAGTCAGTTATTAACATAACAAATCTATATACAAATATACCTGATAGTTGAATAAAGGAAAGTACTGGGCGCTAGGCAGTTGTGCAAAATTTGTACTCTGTTAGTATGACACATCAAACAGTTGATTATCAGTTTCACTTATCTAGCAATCGCTATGGAACAATTTGTGATCATTTATTATAAAATCATAAAACAAAACATAACGAAGTGAAGTAGTTGGTTAGTTTGACTAAATTTCGTCATTTGACATAACTTTTGAAATGTCTAGAAGTGTTTTCTTAATTAATAAACAAACGGTTTAAAACGATAGTTAAGAGATTTGTATTTCCACCATTTAGATCAATTTGATTGGTTTTAACCAGTCAACCGTAATGTCACAAGACATCAGTTAGCCAAACGTCACATGATAGCATTTGGATGATAGCTATAAATGATATCGACAACGCATGAAGATTCCTTTTCGTTCACACGTTGCTTTGGTAAGGTTATACGTCGGTCACCTACTTAATACCATGACAGAGATATACTTTCTTTTCGAAATAGTAGCTGCAATCAACATGTTATTGTTGAATTTTCAACTTTTTCTTCTTTATAAGGAGTCAGAAGCACGTCAGAAACGACTTTCAGAATTTAATTTTCATGAAGTTTCTTAAAAAAAAACAAATTCTTACTCTTCTTATTTCAGGTGGAATAGTAATCACTTGATAAAATATGGGAAAAGTTATAATTTACTCACCAATTTCAAAGGATAATTGTTTATTTGCTAAAGACGGAAATATGGACTGGTTACTTCCACCTGAGAAGGTTATGGACGAAAAGGACACATTTGGATACCATGCATTCATGAAAAGCATCAAGTACATTTTCATGGGCAGCAAGCAATACCAAGATATATTGAAATTTGGCGATTGGGGTTTCAAAGATCAGACAACGTATGTTTTTACTTCAAACAAATCACTTGTTCGAGAAAATTCTGACAATATCAAATTCGTTCACGATGATCCAGCCAAGTTCATGTCCACCTTTAAGAATGATGATGGAAATGTATGGCTGATGGGTGGTGGGAAGCTGATAACCTCATTCGACAAACTCAAATTAATTGATGAAGTTATTTTAACTATTATACCTAAGGACCTCGACGGAATCAAACTAGATATTTCATACGATAATTATAACTTGAAGGAATCAAAAGATTGTGGTGACAATGTATTTATTAAACACTACTTGAAAAAATGAATACGAATCACTTGAAAATGTGTCATTTTTTGTTCCTTCTTAACAAAACAACTCTCTGGTCTTTAGTCAGTCACATGTCTACATTGATAAAGATTGATACATATTAAGAACTGTCTTTCCAGCTGAATTCTGCTTCTGCTAAGGACCTGAATACTTTCATTGAAAATCGAATCGGGTTCGAATCGGGTTCGTAGGAAATTCGTTTTTGTTTGACTTAGGTGTTTATATGGGGTCTGTTACAAAAGTATTAGCATTTTTGTCCATCCGACACGATAACTGTTTGTTTCAATATTTTTTGACTACCATCCTTGTGGAAAGCATGTTTTGGAATTTTGTAAATCCTATTCTAGTATACTTTCGAAAAACGTTTGCTTGATGTTCTATCATAAACGTGCTGTTTTTTATATGTCCCTAAGTATCGATTTGTCCGTCCGACATAAAACAAGTATTTTTGTGACAGACCCTATGGAAGTGAGCTAGCCCTGTTAAACGGGCTGCCTCGCTTATCCGAGATCTCGCTTATATTAAGAAATGCATGTTTTCATTCGAATGTGTTACTGAAAATCGGGCCAGCCCGCCTAACCGAGATCTCGATTCAATTTCAACTGGTTTAACCTTGACGGTTAAATCTTTGGTTTTATGAATTTATGTGCCACTCCAACTCGATGCTACGCTCACAGGTAGTGAAAAGCTTAAAAACAAAGAGAGCGGAATTGTGCTCACATTTCATCTTACCCAAGAGGGGTGGGATTGCGCACAGCTGATTCTATGTTAAGGTCTAAGAATGTTTCTAGGGGTTGCATGGGCTGATCTGCAGGTGGGTTTATCTATGGAGGAATGTCATATGAATTTCAAACCCTGATGTTAATTTTCATAAAATGCCTTATTATATTAATACTAAATATTTTTATTTTTAATTCTTACTTCTTTATAATCTTTGACTTATATTCTAGTTTCTGATATGATCACATAAGATTAGCAGTCTTAGTTAAAATTGAAATACAGTAATCTAAACCGCAAAACGTCATCTGCGGAGTGCCACAGGGGTCCATTTTAGGGCCTCTGCTGTTTCTAATATTCTTCAATGACTTCCATGAAACTTTGCTGAAGGCTCTTGCTATCCAGTTTGCGGATGATACAGTTATTTACTTTGCTGCTAACAAGCCCAATGTCATCGAAAATGTGTTGAATTATGAGCTGTCGTGTATTCATACATACCTGCAGGAGAATGATTTAGTGATAAATTTAAAAAAGGGAAAAACAGAATCAATGATGTGTGGAACTTACCAGAAACTTAAAACGGTGTCTCAGCTTCAACTATTTTGTAACTTTGTAGAGATTCATACCACCAATAGCTACAAATATTTAGGATCAACGATCGATTCAAAGCTACTACTAAACACAAATTTCGATAACCAGTATAAAAAAGCCTCAGGCAGATTACGACTTTTGAATGCTCTCCGTCCACAAATAGACGACGAAACAGCACTGACCATTTACAACAGTATGATTGTTCCACTTATTACCTACAACAGTATTATTAACTTAAATCTCAACTCGACACAAATTAATAAGCTTGCTTCCATAGACAATCGTGCAAAATGTATGGTCAATAGTGAAAATGTCGTCCCAGTCTACCACAGAATTTTAATGCATACGTGTCATACTGTCCGAAAATGTTTAGACGGAAAATTGTTCGATCTCTATCATGGCTATTTCGAAAAGATGGAACATAATAAAACAACAAGGAATAATCGACACTTGTTACGTTTACCGAAATTCAAACTGGAAATTGCAAGGAACGGATTTTTTTACATGGGAGCAAAGATTTATAATCAACTTCCTCTGGAAATTAGAAGAAAAGACGGTGGACAGTTTTATTCATCATTAAGAAAACATAAGTTTTAGCCTCAGTTTTTAGATTTTACATTTTATAACATTTTAACATTTTATAACATTTTATAACATATTACATTTTTAACTCTTTTTTAACAGGACACATTTGTAAAGCAGATTTTATCTGAAATGTACACCCTGTATAAATATTGATATTGATATTGATTGATTGATTGATTGAATCCCCCGCTAACTCGGCAGGGGGGAGGGGGCGGGAAAAATGTCGAGTTAGGCGGGGGTCGAATTAGCGAGGGATTTTTTTTAATGTGGTATTTTTGTCCACCGCCCCTACCTTCCCTAGTATTTTGCTTTTATTAGGTTCGGACAGTGCCTACAGGAATTAAATAAGACAAAAACTTAACACATTTCTTAATTTGGAATACATTTTTATCATATAACAAGATTAAAGTTCATTGATTGCCTGATACTGCTGTCTAAGAATATTTACATATCCTGTTGTGCCAACGAAGTGAAGTTTACATTCCACCTGCATCCATTTCCCATCTCCTTAATTGATAGGATTGTGGTTGACGGTGACAAAACATGACCTCAGACAATAATTAAGGAAGTAACAACAATTAAAAGTTTGAAAATGTCGAGTTTTTTGTCAAGGGACCGAAATATTTTGTCGAGATAGGCGGGTGTCGATTCAGAAATGTCGAGATAGCGGGGGAAATTTCCAGACAAAAACGTCGAATCTGTCCGGACCAAAGTAATTATGTCGAGTTAGGCGGGTGTCGAGATAGCGACAGGTCGAGTTAGTGGGGGGCAACTGTATTAAAATTGAATACACACTTATGAACTCCAATGAGTAATGAACCAAAAATAAATAAACAAATAATTTATATGTATTATATTTAGTTATAGAACTTTGACAAAACTCAGCCTATCAATAATGATTCCGGTTTTGGCACTTGCAACTGTACTGCCAGTAAATGTCGCAATCACCAGTAAATGTCGCAAAATTACCAGTAAGTGTCGCAATTCAACAGTAAATGTCGCAAACTTACACAAAGTGATTTTGATCATATAATGTGGAGGGTATGGAAAGAAAAAACCTGTTGCTTAAATCAATCGGTCAGGACTCACTTTGAGAAATCTTGAAGCATGGAGTAACTAGTAGTATTAACTAGTAGTAGTAGTAGTAAGTAAAAAGTAAAAGTAACTTGCTAAGTGCAACATAATGTTGAAAATTATAGCTGTCTTATTTTTATATTTTGAAATCTCTGTGACATGTCGTGTAGGTCCATCAGCTCACTGTGCGATGAGTAATACGACATCTTGATCAGAACAATCAGTGTCGAGTACAAAACAAGGATGGAGAAGATATTGGTTAGAAATCGAAATTATAAAATTGCGAAATTTACTGTTGATTTTTGATCCTTGAAATATCCATATGGGCTTATCTTATAAATGAGAATGACTAAGCCCTTTGCAATATATATCATTCTGTATATGCAATGGTGTGACACCTTCACCAGGGGCTTAGTTTAGGATTTCATTATCAATCACTTCTTCAATTGGTACATATAGTTACATATTGGTACATGTGGTTACATATTGGTACATGTATAGTCACATATTGGTACATGTGGTTACACCCTGAAAGTACTTAGGGAATCTTCCATTGTTTCTAAATCCTTCTCTATTTCAAAGTCAACAAAATCTTCCTCAAGAGCTTCTCTGCGTTATTAACTAAATATTCTATTTCTTTTTGGTATGTTAATTTTTATTCTTTTTTGGCTCATCCCTGCTACCTGTGATATTCTTCCATCCTTTTAATGGAAGAGTACCGCTCTCTCTGACGTATTAAACATAGTTCTCATTTTAAATCATTAGTGACGGTAAAAGTAACAAATTGTGACTGAAAATAGATTGAATCTCTGTTTTGAAGTTCTAGTTGAAGTTGAGGTTCAAATCAAATTCATTCCAGTCGACAAATATCAAACACACAGGTAGACCTCAAACGAAGTATGTAGCTAAAAGAAGCACAAAAGACAAATAGTTTGACCGATGATAGCCTTGTGGTAGAGTGCTCGCTTCCTATTTGGGATCTATTCAATCGCCGACCGAGTCATGCCAGCGACTTTAACTCCTCTCTGCTTAGCACTCAAGGGAGTAGGAATGATGTCTAGGATGGTTGTCTAGTTGAGCGGTGCCTGTCATTACACCTTCCGTTGACAAATGAGGGCCTTAAATGCTCTAGGACCTCCTTCGCAGGACCCTCATTGATAACAGTACCTTAAGGAAATGAAGAGGCTACCCTGTGCATAGAAATACTTTTTGTATTTCTATGCCCTGGGTAAGCATTCGTAAAATTGCTTCAAATCCTAAAACTGGCTTGCTACCGCGCAGTGTCTCTCTTCACATCAGTATTGATGCCCATAATCAATTAATCTTTCAAATATAATAAAATATGTGATAATCTAAGCTTTTAATACACCACATTTGTAACCCTCACTTGCATAAAATTTGAAAATGATTTACCTGCTTTTGTATAGAGATTTGATGTTTGAAAGGATATAAACTTTCGTTTAGTTTTAGGTAGGTCAGGTCTCATGAAAGATCACATATCATTGACTGTTTCTCTTATTACTGTTACTTCAGTACGGAAATATACAGTAGCCACAAAACATTGCGAAAATAAATCGATATAGCCGTAAAAGGTTTCACAGACGTTACGGGGCTGAATTAATTTTCCTTGCACATATCAGTAAACAAGGGAAAAGTCACAGGTATTATATCAAATGATTAAGACTATTGTGATGTTTGAGACTTATGTTTGCATAAAAATATGATAGTTTTTGAGTTCGAGGTTGTTTTTGGGTTCAATAAATCTTAAAATGCGTTTTTATAGTTTGATGATAACTTTTAAGGCTTCTTTCCTATAATCTTAACAATCTAGACTGAAAGATATTGTTTTTAATAAATCATTTTATTTTATCTTGTTACTTCTTCTCTTTTCCGTTCCCCTTCCTCACCAAACCAAACGTTTGAATTGAATTGCAATTATAAGTACAGAGTACAATGTCAGGCTAGGATCAATTGCATTAGTTTTTTTGAGGAAACTAGCAAAAAATCAGATACTTTTTTCCGCCTTACACACACCGTTGCGAATTCACTAACTCGCTAACTTGAATTTTTAGAATGAAAATCGGTTTTCACGCATTCTGTGATGTCATCACACATTCTGTAATTTTGCTGACAAACGAATGATTTAAGTAACTGTTCCCTCTGCAAATTCTCTTCAGTATAAAAATTTTTCTTTTTGAATTTGGCCATTTTTTAACTTCGAATGACGTCACGGATGGGTCATTTTTAGCCATTTTGTCCAATATCTTGGGAAGTAGTTAACTTCAGATATGGGTTTTATACTTTTGATTTATTTTTGCTGCTTTTTCAAATGATACAAAAAGTGTTTTAATTTGACCTTTTTCATTTTTGACCTGGTCCAAAATTATGACGTCATGTCACGTGACAACTAGGGCCTGATTAAAAAGGTATCAGTTGGAAATTGGAACATGACCATATTCAACGATCGAATATTAATCATAAAATAAGGGATCACATGGGTTGTCAGTTTGTTATGGAAACATCCCTGTCTATCAGGTAAGTTTCAGAGCAAGTTGGAGTGACACCCATGACGTCATACTTTTGGTCAGGTGACTTTATAGAAGCTTGAAGTAAAACTAAACTTTGAATTTCTTATGTTGAATTTATTTGTTTCAAAATTGTTCAGGTTACTGCTTAAGCAAAAGTTGTTGTTTTTGACGTTACTTTTTTTCCTTTTAAAAGTGATAATAATTTTTCCCCTGCTTAATGAAGTTGACAGAAATTTGTTTGCATTATCAATACAATTAAAAGGCTCTCTATCCTGGTGTTTTCCAATGACCTAAGAACAGTTAGGAAGAAATGATTAAGTGCAACTGAGGAGAAGAGTTAGGAATGTTTATCATTTAAAATTTTTGAAATTATTAAATCGTAAGAAGATAGATCTAACAACATAGCCTGATGATGACAATATAGTCGAAAAGCTTAGCTTAAAATTATTGTTTTTCTTATATTTTTTGTTTTGTTCGTAAGAAGATACGCTTTCATTTTCTTTGTACACAAGTAAAAACTATTTATATTTTGTCAGACAGACAAATTGTAAGTCGCTATCTTTTATGTCTTAGAAAATATTTTTTCTGCTTACACTGTCGTTTCATTCTAGTTTGTTTATTTATGTTATGTTTATCACTATTCATTAACCAAAATGTGAATGTTTTCATTTGTTATAAACTCTTTAGCTATAGAAATTCTGTCATTACGTTTGTGTTTTTAATTATTATTCATAAGGTAAATGTGCTCTTGAAGTTTCTTTTAGTTTGTTTTGCTTTCTTTCAATATTGGCATAGTATGTTTAGGTTTTTGTATATAATGTTATTTGAATGTTTTCATATTTTCAAAAATCTTTAGCTATACACATTCTATTATTAAGTTTATGTCTTCAGTTATTGTTTTAAGTTGAATATATGTTCCCGAAGTTTCTTTTTGTTTGTTGATTTGTTTGTCATAAGTATTAAGTTAAGTATTTGAATCATTATGCATTCGAAATCTTTTTTCTTTTAGATAAGCAAAATAAAAAATACAATAACCATAAAGAAATGAGACTCATGGTTTAAATCATGATGTTGATGGTTGGTGAAGAACAGATTATCAACTTTAAAAATTCTGTTCAATGTAACTTTGGCACGAAAGAAACACAGTTGGAAGGTTCAATTTGTTGTCAATTCACATTTCGCAATGTTATTTAATGTTTGCTTTTGTGTTCTGTATTATGTATTGCTTTTTTTACACTAAAATTTATTCTATTCTGTGTATACAATATATACTTCTTTATTGTATTGCCATTTGTTTCTGCATTAAAGGAGAATTAACGTCAAAAAACAACTTTCGCTAAAATAAAACTTTATCTTTTTACAAATCAAATGGCTTTATCCAAATTTGTTAAAAATTTTTATTTCGCTTTAAATAAGCATTTTAAGTTATGCTCCACAACTAACCGTTATTACAGTTGTGACGTCACGTATGTCCATCTGTTTTATAATGTATATGGACGAAGATAGCATAAGCAGCGTTGAAGGTTCATCCAGTGTCTACGAACTGAGCGAAAGCTTTGAAAACAGTTTTGATTCATTGATATCAGTTTCCACTGAACAAGATGGCCTATACATGAACGAGCCGGAATATACTGAAGCAGAAATGAAGGTTTTAGGTATTCCAAACGAAGAGTCCACCATGCCCGATGATAACACAGTGAGTAGTAGCGAAGATGATGACAACAATTTGAGATCAAGTCGGTTGGAAAACTTGCACTGGTGTTATTGTCATCATTGTACTCTAATGCCAACGTTAACAGAATCAAAATGTTGTAAGAAGGATTTTCCTGTTTTGTTGGATGATAAGCTACAAAACACGTGTTGTATAACTGAGCACAAAGATTTCGATATTAAGTCAAAAATTTCACATCTAAAGTGAGATTATCGTATTTTATTGTTGAAAACATTTCTAGTATATATTTTTTTGTATATTTTTTTCTGAGTTTATTATATTGCGCACAATCTTTTTTTCATTGTTGTTAAATAAATAGAACAAGCAATGAAAAATTCTTTCTTTACACAGAATATAACCTGGTTTTTATAAGATACCCAGCCGGCACAAGACGTTTTGAAGACGTCTTTAATTCGTCTTAATCACGTCTTCATAAGACGTATCTTGATAATGCGCATTTAAAACGCCCATAATGCGTCTTCAGAAGACGTCTTGAAATCAGACGTCTTTAAGACGTCTTACTTTCGTTTTTGTAATGCCGTCGAATTCCCTCTAAAAAGAAGACTTGATCAAGACCGCTTTAATGCGTCTTTTAGACGTCTTTCAGTTTCATTTTCGCGCGTGGAAAAAGAAAGCGGGAAAGAATCAGGGGGGGTAAAAATATAATTACATTTTGTAATTTTAAACATGAAAGCAAACAATCTATTGTTAAAATATTATTCAAAGAATACATTTATTGTTGATTTGCAAGAAATGGAAATATATGAATTTCATTCGCAAGGATTTTTTAAGAAAATCTTTTAAAATTATTGTATGTCTCCCCCCCCCCCCCCCCCCCCGCGTTAGTGTTGTACAAAAGATTTCTGAAAGAGTGGAGTCTTAGTTGTGAAAGTAGGCTGTTTTAGCAAGACGACGCGAACGCCAGTTTGGGGTTTCCTGGGAGTAAAAAAAGACTGGACACTAATGTTTTTCACGTCGTAGCATTTTTCACGTCGCGTTCACAACCTCATATCATTGAAAATGGCGTCTTCTGCAGAACGTGAAGATCCTGTAGCTCATGCTGCCAGAAAGTAAGCTGTATATAGTACTAATGGATCATTTTTGGTGAATGTATATCGATATATTTTTTTTAAGGAGATGTGTCTAATTTTATGTCGGTTTCTGTCAGACAAATAGCATTACAAGTTCTTTTCACACAGGATATGTATGTAAACATGAAAGGGTCACATGGTTAGGATCACATACTGCATACTGTTACTGTGTTTTTATTATTTAGACCTGTTATGATCTGGAATGATGCAAAGGATATATTGTTAATGAGAGAAATGATATCCCAAGACTTGTTTTCGCATAAATCAGGCTCCAGGGAGAGAGGAGTAATCCTACAAAGCATAGCAACAACCTTAAACAGTTTGGAAGAGTTCAACAACTGTGCTACAAAAAGAGGTGTAAGAGATAGATTCACAAACATTAGTAAAAATCATACTGCAGCCAGTAACAAAGAAATCCGAAGTACAGGACAAGGGGGAGAAGAAATTTCAGAACGTGATGTGTTGTTAGAAGAACTGACAAATCTTTCTGAAGAATCTGATCGACAGCATGCTGAGGAACAGAACAGTTGAAGCTGAACGAAATAAATCTTTAGAAATTCGACAATCCGCTATGGAACGACATAGTGAAACATTGAAAAGAAAGTCTGATGACACTTCTCCTAAGGAAAAGAGATCTCGTAGGTCAACTTCAGACACTATTGATTTTCTAAACCGTAAATTAGAAGTAGACCAGAAATACAAAGAAGAGGAACTAAAAATGAAACAAAATCAACAAGCAGAATTTACAAATATTTTGAAAAACATGCAGGAACAACAAACATTGATGCAACAACAGTTTCTCTTCATGATGCAACAGCAACAAGAACAGTTCAAAATAATGTTTGATAAGAAAAAAGAGTAAACTTGCTGGACAGATATATATGTTAAGTTAAAACTTCTTTTGTTAAGCCTGTCAAGTTATTTTGTTTATATTCTGTTCTTCTTTGAACTCTTTTTTTATTGAGTTGATAGAAATTATTTAAGTGAAATCTATCCAAAAGTATACACTTTTTAAAAAAATAAACAACTTGTTGTCAAATAACTAAACTCAGCAACTTTTTTAACATTAACTTCCAGAAGTTCTGTTTTATAAAGATTTTGATGAAGAGGTTAAAATTCCTAGAAACTTTTGTTTTGATGTGTTCAAATCTGAATTAAACAAAGCTTTTATTTTAAGAAATTTCTATAAAATTCTAAGAAATTTCACAAACTTGTACATTGTTTGTTGTTATGATAAACTTGTTAATATTGTATTGTAAAAACTAGTAGATAGTATAAATAAAAACTGTTTGTTTACAAATTTTTATGGTCTTTGAAAATATTCTCTCAGACTTGGTGGGTCAATATTGAAATATTCTGACACTAAGTTTCCATTACACCGCGTCCTCTTTTCAAAATTCGCGCTAAAACAAAGTTTCGAAAAATCGAAGACGCGTCATTCTGTAATGACAACGCCGTCTTGTAATGACGTCCGCGTCGTCTTGCTAAAACAGCCTAGTAAATCTTCGCTGAGAAATCGGTATGTATTTTTATTTTAGAAATTATTATCTATTTATTTGTTTGTTGTTTATTAAATTGTTCATATATTTATTTATTGTCTATAAAAATTAGAAATTGTAATTGTTCCGAAAGAAATCATGGCTTAAACTTAGCTGTTTTCATCTATTCCGAAAATATAAAACAACCGTCTTTGAAGAAACCTCTTAAAGTGATCTTTAAAACGTTTTTTCCATATAGATTAAAGACGTCTTTAAAAGACGTCTTAAATCCGTGTTAAACTGGTCGGATTTGTCCGTTTAGAAAACGTCTTTTTACAACGTCTTAAAGACGCCTTGAAAAGACGTTTTCTAAACGTCTTAAAGAAGTTTTAAACGTCTAAAAATGCGTTTTAAAAACGTCTTAAAGACGTCTTGGTAGACGCATTAAAAACGTCTTGAAAAGACGTTTTCTAAACGGACAAATCCGACCAGTTTAAGACGGATTTAAGACGTCTTCCAAGACGTCTTTAAGACGTCTTTAAAACGTCTTTTTGCCGGCTGGGTAGTTGCGGTAATGAAAGCATCCATATGCCTTACAAACCGTCATTTCAGTCTTATTAACTTCAAAATTGGAAGCTTATTAAAAAGTGAAAAAAAGTTAAATTACAAATAGAAAAATACTTTATTCATCCGCGTATTCCCCCTACGACGTAGCTGCATTAACCTTTTTTTCTTTCTTTGATGTTTAAAAACATTTCAATAGTCAATTGAAAAGGAAAAAGTTAATCGATTTCATTTATTGTTTGGACATACGTGACGTCACAGTTTCAAAAAGATAGAAAACTTTATTTGGTCATAACTTGACGAAACATGGTGCAATGAAGCTGAAATTTTGAACACGAGTTCTTCTTTAACAATACTATCGAACTATCGAAAAAAAGGCACATTAATTTTGACGTTATTCAATGATATCCGCACACAATGTACCTCTCCAATTGCAGCGCAAAGTTATCGGATCGAGTGGGACTCGAACCCACGACCTCTCGCTTGCCGGGCGATTGCTCTAACCACTAAGCTACCGACCCCTTGCGATCACACTAGTTCGTAGCAGACGAGGGGAGCGTTTGTGCTCAATTGGACCTGAATGTCTACGAATCAGTGAAATTTCATTGGATAGATGCTCAGAGGTGATTCGAGTTCCAACCAACTCGTTAACTTTGATGCAACTAGGAAGGTGTATTACATTGGGGAGAGGCGTCAACACGCCCAACAGAGCCCCGGTTTCGGACATAGTCCATCTTCAGTCAGGTAACTGAAACCAATGTGCAGTCAGTCCGATAACTTTGCGCTGCAATTGGAGAGGTACATTGTGTGCGGATATCATTGAATAATATATAATCTAGACTGCACATTGGTTTCAGTTACCATAATTTTGACGTTAATTCTCCTTTAAATCTTCTGCATGTAAAAACATGATTTTGGTCTGTAGTAGGGCATTTTAAGTGTTACAATGTTTGTTTCACGTCTCCAGGGTAAAATTATTTTTAAAAAACCTTTATTCAGTTCAGTTCCAGTGATACACATATGCGTTTATATTTATTATAATAAGATGTTGGATTTTTTGGTGTTTTATTATGTTTTGTTTTACGTAGAAGTTACTTTGCATTTTTTGTGTATCAAAAAATTGTTTTCGGTCATTAGTAGGGTATTTTTAGTGTTGCGATGTTTGTTTATAATTCGTGTCTCCCCAGCCGGCACATTTGTTAAAAAATCTCTGCGAAGGAGTGCACTTTCGATATAAATATGCACACAATTTCAATAAAAGTGCTCTCCGTCACAGTGACTTTTTGACGATTTTGCCGACTGGGCCAGGGTAAAAATTTTCATTCTGATTAGGTAAATAGTTGGTAAATAGTTTTGCGTGTGTTCTTCATTTCATCTTCTGTGTATAAAAAACATGGTTTTGGTCAAAAAGAGGGAATATCGAGAATTTTGATGTTCCAATTTTTATTATTATTTTGATGTTTGATTCCTTTATGTCTCCAGGGTAAATTTAATTTTTACCAGTTTATTCAACACTCTACAACATAGGCAAACTTATCATTGCTAATTCTTCAATTTATTTTTCGTGAACTGGACGCATGCTGAACACGGGTGGCGAGCGACGCCACCTGGGCGTTCTTTATATAAGTACAAAGTACAACTTCAGTTCCACCAAATTCAAAGCATCGCTTGTAATGAACTTATGATTTTAAAAGTTCGTTGTTGGTAACATCTTGTGCTTCGAACAAATGTCATAACATATTTCATTTTTCATGCTTCAACAGATTTTGCAGAAATCTTTCTGCCCGTAAGGGCATCTTCTTGTTGTTGTTATTGCAAGACAAATTTTAGCTGTTCGAAACTAAGCTTTTGCTATAAACCTTCAGTTTGCATTTTCAAAATATGTAAGGCGCACATTCAATACACTCCCTTACAAAAACGTTATCTAAGTCATCAAACCTTAAAAAAAATCCGAAAGTCCGAAATTATTGTGCTTTTGATTCATCAATGTTCATTGAGTTAGCACAGCATAGTCGAAACATTATTTCTTGCCTTTCTAATTTTGGAGTGCATGCAAAAGTATAAAACAGGATTTATTGATGAGTTCCACTCAAACAGAAGATGTCCATTTGCCATTAATATGAATCGGCTCTCGCCATACCATTTAGGGCCTGTTTATTAGCATTTGTTCCATCCGACACGATAACTGTTTGTTTTAATACTTTTTGACTATCATCCTTGTAGAAATCATGTTTTGGAATTTTGTAAAGTCAATTCTAGTATACTTTCGTTTGCTTGATATTGTGTTAAAAACGTGCGGTTTTTTATATAGCCCTGAAGTATCGATTTGTCCGTCCCACATAAAACAAGTATTTTTGTGACAGACCCATTAACCGAGTTCCGATGATAGTACAGAACAAGATGCCCTACCGGGCAGAAGGATTTCTGCAAGCTTTGCTGCTGAAAATGCCACAAAAATGCAACACTAGCACACTAGTCCTGCAAAACTAAGACAGTCACATCATTCAGCTCGAGAAGCATCAGCATTAAATAAACAAAAATATTAATGCGACTGACAATGTTCGTCAAGAAAGTCAGCCTACCATAACATAAAAAAGGGGCTTTTCTTTATGCTATCGCGGAGATCATTTATGAAGATCTGTTTTTTTGTACGAATAAGCTGAATGATTGTTACTGGATATTTGCCACCCACGTACTCCAAAAAATTGCATCGACACAATACGAAACTTTAATTTAACCACATTAAATATAACGAATCCTATAAAAAGATTGTGTATACTGGCGGTAACCAACATATCGTTTGGGCAGCACAAACTAATATATAAAGTTTCTATATTGATCTCTCCTCAGAATGAAAAATATAAATATCACAATAATAATTACTTAGAAATTAAAGCTCATATCTAATCTAAAAGTTAAAAAAATACAACATACGTAGGGAGAAAAGAGATAAGCTGATATAGCCAGAATACATCCAAAAATTGCTACTAAATATATAAATAGCTGTATAAAGTGCATATGTTGGTGATGTTGGGGAGGAGCTGAAAGGAAGCTAAGCTGAGCTTTAAAAATCCAAAAGCTTCTAAAAATTGACTTCAAACATGCATACACATACAAAATACACGAAGGTCTTTCATATTTAAAAAGGCTTGGAGCAAAAATAAAACAAGAAATACCTTTTCTTCCACACACCATGTATTGGCACTGTTTTCATATTTTAAACTTCTTTCAAAAAACAGAATAACCACACTGTAATTTAATTTTGTGAACATGATAAGTTCCCAACAGTAATGCAATTCTTTATATAAAATTATAAGCTGTATTAACTTCTTTTAAAGCCATATTTCCATCAAAGAAACTTTTAGCAAACTACACACGTTCTTTCGCTGCCATTTTTAAAACGTTTTGTGGACGATCACATGGCATGGCGAAAATCAGCCAATAAACTATCGCTATTGAAGTTAGGGTGGCTATATTAGCACCCTTTCGTAGAAATCGGGCATTATGTACCAATCACGATTGAGATTGCTTTTTTATGAACCAATCAAATTGGAGAAACAAATATGACTAGGTTTGGACAGTCAGATGAAAAAAAAAAAAACAAAGACGATCGTAAAGGCTTTCTTGCTTACGCAGAAATCCAAAAAGAAAAAGCATATGACATATTTGACAAAAAGTTATGTGATTTCCAAAATAAAAAATCACATTTCTAATGTATATAATCCCTAGGACATTGTCAAAAGATAAGTGACACTATGTGAGACCTATAGTATACTGCTAATAAACTGTATTACATCTGAATGACATTAAATATTCTTTATTTTGTTGATAAGAAATGATATCAAGGATATATTGATTCTTTCAGATATCACAATGTATATGCACGTAACTCATAAACTGTAAAAGTTCTGAATTTCTGAATTTGATACTTGGTGTCAATCTTCCTAGCAGACTTCCTAAATTACAAGCACAAAAATGCATGCAGATTTTGGCCATGCAAAATACATCCACATAGACCAAAACCAACATTATAACTGTTGTAGTTTGTTTTGATTAGTAATACGGAAAGCACTTACAAAATTCTTGATCTGAGTTATCATTCATGACCTGTATATAAAAATTCTTGAAGAAATTCAAAAAAAGGTTGAATGATTTTTACGACATAACAATTCATCTCTGATTTCATATGCACCCAAGGGCATTGCGAAAATATAGTTGACACTATGCGAAACTTTATTGTATACGTTTATACACCACTGATAAACTTAACTACATCTGAATGACATAAAACATTCTTTATTTTGGGGGTACGAAATAATATTAAGTTTATATTGATTTTTTCGGATATTCAGTGATTACGTATGTAAATCATGTTCTTTAAGTATTTGATATGTACCGTCAATCTTCTTAATTACAAATGGAATTATCAATATTTCAAACACAAAAAGTAAACAATAATTTTGATCATTAACAGTTATATATATACTTATATATGTTCTAAAGCACACACATAACATAATTATATATATAACTGAAAGGAAAGTTTTGTATTGTTATATACATGATGTATCTTTTGAATTTACAAACAGTTGTTTTACAGATGTGTTAATTTGCTATTGTGATTAGTCACTCGTAATAAGGGACATTGACAGTATAACTTTAAAACTGATCAAACAAGTGGTGCATTTTCTATGTTGGAGCTGATGAGCTGAAGAGGAAACTAAGCTGAGCCAAAGTATCCAGAGCTTAAAAGCGTAACAGCTCATATACAAAACAAACGAAGATGTTTTGAATTTAGACAGTCTTAAAGAATATCAAAACATTTCTCTATAAAAACAAACAAATAGCTACCTTTTTCTTTTTGACTCTTCTGTTTACAAAACGTTGAAAACTTCTTTTTAATTAGAAAAGAATGATCACAGTTCAAGATAATTATAAGTTTCTTCTATGAAAATTCTTTTTTTATCTTCAGATACCCATATCTATCATTTTCAAGAAACTTTAGAAAATTTAAAATGGTTTCTACCCTCACATGCGTGGTAAGCATAAAGTTTCATGTAAGCGCACACACGAAATTTCAAAAAACCGCTAGGTTTGGACAGCAGAAAAAAAAAAACAAGATGCCCTTGCAGGCATAAGGATTTCTGCAAAATCAGCTGAAGTATGAAAAAAGAAAGATTACGACATTCTTGAAATTTAAGAAAAGTTTAATCCGCAATATATATTTATTAAATTTCTGATCATGTACTCCTCAAAAATCTGGAAAAACATAATTGCCACTAAGCAAAACTTTATACCAATAAACATCAATAAACTTGATTATATCTGAATGACATATGTTCTTTATTTTGATAGTACAAAATGATATTAAGGATTCAGTGATCAATTCAGATAAGACAATGAGTATGCATGTAAGTCAATGTAAATGTTATGAATTTAATATGTATTGTCAATCTTCCTAACAGAATTCCTAAGGACAAAAAGGAAAGCGTAGATTTTAATGATACGAAATACATACAAAATCAACATACATAACTGAAACTTAAACCTAAAAACTTAGAAACTTAAAAAAACATTAAATTTTTAATTACGCATACACCCCAGGAAATTCTTAAAGCACGGCTGACACAATATGAAACTTACGTTAACTGCCAATAAACTTAATGAACAAAAGAACAATAAATCTAATTAGATGCTGTGTAAGATATCACATTGATTACGTAAGTCTTTCAATATATACGGTCAATCTTCCTAATAACGAAAAGACTTCCCAAACAAAAAAAGTAAACAAAGATTTGGATTAATTAAATATGTGATCCAAATTAGCAAACATAACTGAAAGCAGTTAAAATTTACAGACAGTCGAGATAAGTTTCCTATTTGCTATCGTAAATAGCAAGTCCTATTCCTAATTAAGGGCATTAATGATAATACAGCCAAGAACTATACAAGTAAATATGCTAACATATCTAGAGAAATATCAAACATAAAATGATGCAGGCAGAGGTTAGACAGATATTCTTGTTGTTGGAGCTGAAGAGGAAACTGAGCTGAGCTGTACGTATCCAGAACTTAAAAGGCATTACAGCCCACAGATGAAACAAACGAGCTTTTGTATTTAGAAAAGCTCAAAAGAATACCAGACATTTTCAAAAAAAACAAAAACCTTTCCTTTTTGACACACTGTTTTTATAAAACATTGAGAACTCGTTTTTAAAAAAGAATGAACACAGTAGAATCTTTGTAAGATAATCATAAATTTTTACCCTCTACTGTCGGTCTTGGAACTGTAAATCTATTCAACATCGATTGATCAATCAACTTTTAGAACTTTCTTCGTTCACGCTGTAGTGTACCATTATGCGAACGGCGTGCAAATGTAAGTCGAAAAAAATACCCGGATGATCACATGGCGGAAATTCAAGCCAATAAACTAGCGCTATTAAAGTTAATTAGCACCCTTTCGTAATAGTGGCGCTTCATGCACCAATGAACTTTGAGACGGCGGCTGTATGAACCAATGAACTTCGAAATAAAAAAAATCGCTAGGTTTGGACAGTAAGATGAAAAAAAAAAAAAAAACAAGATGCCCTTACGGGCAGAAGGATTTCTGCAAAATCAGCTGAAGTGTGAAAATGGAAGACTAACAATAACATTCTTGAAACTTGAAAGATTTTGAACGATTGAACAATACAATACAACATTGACTGCTGCTCAGTGTAGACTGCACACAGCAGGTGGGGATTGTGACACACAAATTAAAATGAGATTTGTTATTGAAATTTTGAAGTTAAATATGTTCAAACAGCTGGCCAAAGGTGTGCTACCAGTGAAAATTTTCATGACTAAATGATTTGAAATTATATGTTGACTCTTTTGAATGTTTGAATGAGAGTGAGAAATGTAAAAAGTACTCTTAGATATAAATACATAAACAATACACAAATTACATATAAAAGATACGCATGACATAACAATCAACCCAAAATGACCTAATTTAATCTAACACAATAGAAGAAAAGTTTGTAAAAATTCTTTTAGAAATTCGAAAAGGTTGAATGATCTTTACAAGGCATGCCGAAATTGTACTATGTAAAACTTTATTGCATATATACATCTGAATGACATGAAACATTGTTCATTTTGGGTATACAATATACGATTAAGTTTATATTGATCTTTTCTGATATCACAGTGATTAAATATGAAAATCATGTAATATGCTTTAAACATTTGATATGTACTTCCAATCTTCTTAATTACATACAAACAGAATTCCCAATGTTGCAAATACAAAAAATAATCAAAGATCTTGATCATTAAAAGTATATGCTCTATAAATTTATACCAAAATTTACAAAAAATTTTGTATTGTGTTACTAATAGTACAGTATTTTGAATTTATACACAGAACATTTCAATTTGCCAGGATGATGATCAGGGCTACATTATTACAAAACAAAACGCGATTATAGAAAAAACATCAACAAACATAACATAATAATAAATACGTATTTTATACTGACGCTCGACCCACACACAAGCCACATACAAACAGGAATAAATTCACAACAGATAACATGAGCAAATAAAAACGTTCAACTACAAAGAAACATATCAACTGTGACTAACAATACAATACGACATTAACACTACATACACGGGTCCACACAGCACGTAAAATTTGAACACAATTTGATTTCAAAGTAATTACGTGAGTATATCATATACATACTTCAAACATTAAAGATTGCTATCAATCTTCCTAATTACCAATGGACTAATTGCAAACAAAAAAGTAAACACAAATCATGAAAAATACAAAACTGAAAGTTGAATGTTTTTTACAGGATGTGAAGTGTTTCGAAATATATATTAAAATTAGGAAGGCTGTCCATAATTAGAGACATTGATAACCTAAAAACTACTGATCACTGACAAAAAAATAATACTGCACTTCAAAGCATTATACAAGCACATAAGCTTAAAATATAGCTAGAGTGAAACATTAGCTAAAGATATAAAAAGTGATGCTGAGCAGGCAGACATTTGGAGCTGAGATGGAACTTAAGCTGAGCTGTACGCATCCAGAGCTTAAAAAACATTACAGCCCACATTTGAAACAAACATTGATCTTTTTTTAGAAAAAATCTCAGACATTAGTCACAAAAACAAAACATACCTTTTCATTCTATTTATAAAACGAAACGAAAAATCTCCATTGAATCATAATAATATAATGTAAGATAATAATAAATTACTGCTACAAATTTTATTCTTCTTCTTCAGTTTTGGAAATGTGCTTCTAATTCTACTGACTAAAGGTGCTTTGGGATCCTTTTGGTTGGTTATTTGTTGTGTATTTCTTCTTCGACTGAAATGCGTGACTTTGACTTTGGCTTCGTGTAAACATTCGCACGAGATTTCAAAAAACCGCTAGGTTTGAACAGCAGAAAAAAAAAAAAGAACAAGATGCCTTAACAGGCAAAAGGATTTCTGCCAAAATCTGCTGAAATATGAAAGAAAAAGCATATGACATATTTGAAAAAGGTTATGTGATTTCCAAAATAAAAAATCACATTTCTAATGTATATAATCCCTAGGACATTGTCAAAAGATAAGTGACACTATGAGAGACTTATAGTATACTGCTAATAAACTGGATTACATCTGAATGACATTAAATATTCTTTATTTTGTTGATAAGAAATAATATCAAAGATATATTGATCCTTTCAGATATCACAATGTATATGCACGTAACTCATAAACTGTAAAAGTTCTGAATTTCTGAATTTGATACTTGGTGTCAATCTTCCTAGCAGACTTCCTAAATTACAAGCACAAAAATTCATGCAGATTTTGGCAATGCAGAATACATCCACATAGACCAAAACCAACATTATAACTGTTGTAGTTTGTTTTGATTAGTAATACGGAAAGCACTTACAAACATTCTTGATCTGAGTTATCATTCATGACCTGTATATAAAAATTCTTGAAGAAATTCAAAAAAAGGTTGAATGATTTTTACGACATAACAATTCATCTCTGATTTCATATGCACCCAAGGGCATTGCGAAAATATAGTTGACACTATGCGAAACTTTATTGTATACGTATATACACCACTGATAAACTTAACTACATCTGAATGACATAAAACATTCTTTATTTTGGGGGTACGAAATAATATTAAGTTTATATTGATTTTTTCGGATATTCAGTGATTACGTATGTAAATCATGTTCTTTAAGTATTTGATATGTACCGTCAATCTTCTTAATTACAAATGGAATTATCAATATTTCAAACACAAAAAGTAAACAATAATTTTGATCATTAACAGTTATATATATACTTATATATGTTCTAAAGCACACACATAACATAATTATATAATGTAACTGAAAGGAAAGTTTTGTATTGTTACATGATGTATCTTTTGAATTTACAGACAGTTGTTTTACAGATGTTTTAATTTGCTATTGTGATTAGTCACTCGTAATAAGGGACATTGACAGTATAACTTAAAAACTGATCAAACAATAAAACAAGTAAGTGGTGCAGGGTAGACACAAATTTTCTATGTTGGAGCTGAAGAGGAAACTAAGCTGAGCCAAAGTATCCAGAGCTTAAAAGCGTAACAGCTCATATACAAAACAAACGAAGATGTTTGGAATTTAGGCTTAAAGAATATCAAAACATTTCTCTATAAAAACAAACAAATAGCTACCTTTTTCTTTTTGACTCTTCTGTTTACAAAACGTTGAAAACTTCTTTTTAATTAGAAAAGAATGATCACAGTTCAAGATAATTATAAGTTTCTTCTATGAAAATTCTTTTTTTATCTTCAGATACCCATATCTATCATTTTCAAGAAACTTTAGAAAATTTAAAATGGTTTCTACCCTCACATGCGTGGTAAGCGTAAGTTTCATGTAAGCGCACACACGAAATTTCAAAAAACCGCTAGGTTTGGACATCAGAAAAAAAAAAAAAACAAGATGCCCTACCGGGCAGAAGGATTTCTGCAAGCTTTGCTGCTGAAAATGCCACAAAAATGCAACTCTAGCACACTAGTCCTGCAAAACTAAGACAGTCACATCATTCAGCTCGAGAAGCATCAGCATTAAATAAACAAAAATATTAATGCGACTGACAATGTTCGTCAAGAAAGTCAGCCTACCATAACATAAAAAAGGGGCTTTTCTTTATGCTATCGCGGAGATCATTTATGAAGATCTGTTTTTTTGTACGAATAAGCTGAATGATTGCTACTGGATATTTGCCACCCACGTACTCCAAAAAAGTGCATCGACACAATACGAAACTTTAATTTAACCACATTAAATATAACGAATCCTATAAAAAGATTGTGTATACTGGCGGTAACCAACATATCGTTTGGGCAGCACAAACTAATATATAAAGTTTCTATATTGATCTCCTCAGAATGAAAAATATAAATATCACAATAATAATTACTTAGAAATTAAAGCTCATATCTAATCTAAAAGTTAAAAAAAATACAACATACGTAGGGAGAAAAGAGATAAGCTGATATAGCCAGAATACATCCAAAAATTGCTATTAAATATAGTATAAATAGCTGTATAAAGTACATATGTTGGTGATGTTGGGGAGGAGCTGAAAGGAAGCTAAGCTGAGCTTTAAAAATCCAAAAGCTTCTAAAAATTGACTTCAAACATGCATACACATACAAAATACACGAAGGTCTTTCATATTTAAAAAGGCTTGGAGCAAAAATAAAACAAGAAATACCTTTTCTTCCACACACCATGTATTGGCACTGTTTTCATATTTTAAACTTCAAGAAAACTTCTTTCAAAAAACAGAATAACCACACTGGAATTGAATTTTGTGAACATGATAAGTTCCCAACAGTAATGCAATTCTTTATATAAAATTATAAGCTGTATTAACTTCTTTTAAAGCCATATTTCCATCAAAGAAACTTTTAGCAAACTACACACGTTCTTTCGCTGCCATTTTTAAAACGTTTTGTGGACGATCACATGGCATGGCGAAAATCAGCCAATAAACTATCGCTATTTAAGTGGAGGTGGCTAAATTAGCACCCGTTCGTAGAAATCGGGCATTATGCACCAATGACAATTAAGACGGCTTTTTTATGAACCAATGAAATTTAAGAAACAAAAATGCGCCGGTTTGGACAGTAAGATGAAAAAAAAACAAACAAGATGCCCTACCGGGCAGAAGGATTTCTGCAAGCTTTGCTGCTGAAAATGCCACAAAAATGCAACACTAGCACACTAGTCCTGCAAAACTAAGACAGTCACATCATTCAGCTCGAGAAGCATCAGCATTGAATAAACAAAAATATTGATGCGACTGACAATGTTCGTCAAGAAAGTCAGCCTACCATAACATAAAAAAAGGGCTTTTCTTTATGCTATCGCGGAGATCATTTATGAAGATCTGTTTTTTTGTACGAATAAACTGAATGATTGTTACTGGATATTTGCCACCCACGTACTCCAAAAAAGTGCATCGACACAATACGAAACTTTAATTTAACCACATTAAATATAACGAATCCTATAAAAAGATTGTGTATACTGGCGGTAACCAACATATCGTTTGGGCAGCACAAACTAATATATAAAGTTTCTATATTGATCTCCTCAGAATGAAAAATATAAATATCACAATAATAATTACTTAGAAATTAAAGCTCATATCTAATCTAAAAGTTAAAAAAAATACAACATACGTAGGGAGAAAAGAGATAAGCTGATATAGCCAGAATACATCCAAAAATTGCTACTAAATATAGTATAAATAGCTGTATATAAAGTGCATATGTTGGTGATGTTGGGGAGGAGCTGAAAGGAAGCTAAGCTGAGCTTTAAAAATCCAAAAGCTTCTAAAAATTGACTTCAAACATGCATACACATACAAAATACACGAAGGTCTTTCATATTTAAAAAGGCTTGGAGCAAAAATAAAACAAGAAATACCTTTTCTTCCACGTATTGGCACTGTTTTCATATTTTAAACTTCAAGAAAACTTCTTTCAAAAAACAGAATAACCACACTGTAATTTAATTTTGTGAACATAATAAGTTCCCAACAGTAATGCAATTCTTTATATAAAATTATAAGCTGTATTAACTTCTTTTAAAGCCATATTTCCATCAAAGAAACTTTTAGCAAACTAGTCACACGTTCTTTCGCTGCCATTTTTAAAACGTTTTGTGGACGATCACATGGCATGGCGAAAATCAGCCAATAAACTATCGCTATTTAAGTGGAGGTGGCTAAATTAGCACCCTTTCGTAGAAATCGGGCATTATGCACCAATGACAATTAAGACGGCTTTTTTATGAACCAATGAAATTTAAGAAACAAAAATGCGTAGGTTTGGACAGTAAGATGAACAAGATGCCCTACCGGGCAGAAGGATTTCTGCAAGCTTTGCTGCTGAAAATGCCACACTAGCACACTAGTCCTGCAAAACTAAGACAGTCACATCATTCAGCTCGAGAAGCATCAACATTAAATTAACAAAAATATTAATGCGACTGACAATGTTCGTCAAGAAAGTCAGCCTACCATAACATAAAAAAGGGGCTTTTCTTTATGCTATCGCGGAGATCATTTATGAAGATCTGTTTTTTTGTACGAATAAGCTGAATGATTGTTACTGGATATTTGCCACCCACGTACTCCAAAAAAGTGCATCGACACAATACGAAACTTTAATTTAACCACATTAAATATAACGAGTCCGATAAAAAGATTGTGTATACTGGCGGTAACCAACATATCCTTTGGGCAGCACAAACTAATATATAAAGTTTCTATATTGATCTCCTCAGTATGAAAAATATAAATATCACAATAATAATTACTTAGAATTTAAAGCTCATATCTAATCTAAAAGTTAAAAAAAATACAACATACGTAAGGAGAAAAGAGATAAGCTGATATAGCCAGAATACATCCAAAAATTGCTACTAAATATAGTATAAATAGCTGTATAAAGTGCATATATGTTGGTGATGTTGGGGAGGAGCTGAAAGGAAGCTAAGCTGAGCTTTAAAAATCCAAAAGCTTCTAAAAATCGACTTCAAACATGCATACACATACAAAATACACGAAGGTCTTTCATATCTAAAAAGGCTTGGAGCAAAAAATAAAACAAGAAATACCTTTTCTTCCACACACCATGTATTGGCACTGTTTTCATATTTTAAACTTCGAGAAAACTTCTTTCAAAAAACAGAATAACCACACTGTAATTTAATTTTGTGAACATGATAAGTTCCCAACAGTAATGCAATTCTTTATATAAAATTATAAGCTGTATTAACTTCTTTTAAAGCCATATTTCCATCAAAGAAACTTTTAGCAAACTAGTCACACGTTCTTTCGCTGCCATTTTTAAAACGTTTTGTGGACGATCACATGGCATGGCGAAAATCAGCCAATAAACTATCGCTATTTAAGTGGAGGTGGCTAAATTAGCACCCTTTCGTAGAAATCGGGCATTATGCACCAATCACGATTGAGACGGCTTTTTTATGAACCAATGAAATTTAAGAAACAAAAATGCGTAGGTTTGGACAGTAAGATGAAAAAAAAAAACAGAAAAACACGGACGATCGTAAAGTATTTCTTGCTTACGCAGAAATCCAAAAAGAAAAACAAAGCCGGTTTTAAAGTATTTCTTGCTTTCGCAGAAATCCAAAAAACTAAGAAAAACAAAGACGATTGTAAAGGCTTTCTTGCTTACGCAGAAATCCAAAAAGAAAAACAAAGCCGGTTTTAAAGTAATTCTTGCTTTCGCAGAAATCCAATAAAGATTGGAAAATGCTGAATGAATCCGAAAGCTGTTGATGCAGCAAATACCACAAGCAGTAGCAGTGAAAGTTTAACCGATCTCCGGTACTTTAAAAATCGAGATCAATCTGAATTTTGATTATTTTTCATCCCCTTGATTGCTTTTGTTTCAAGAAGAAAATAAAGCTTATAGAAAAGAAAAAACTTAACAACACAAAGGCACAAACAAAGCATAATTACTGTAAATATCTTTCACTTCTCACTTTGACTCCATGCCACCCAGTAAGCATTAAGGCGTTGTTTCAACGTTGTTTCGACGTCGTATTCAAATTCCGCTTGACGGTCGTTTAATTGTCGAAATGGAAACAGCAAAACAAGGTCGGATTTTGACATCAAAACGACGAATAAAAAAACAAAATGACGGACGTTGTGCAACGGTCAAATGACCGAAAACAACGTTGCATTGACGTTGCAGAATGGTCAAAATAACGACGAAGGGTAATGACAACAAAGGAAAAGTCAACAGCGGGAATTGTATCCTGACCTCTCGCATGAATTCTGAGAGTGATGACCACTACACTACGACGCCTTGACACGTGCTAATGTATTTGACTATTATCAAAATCACCAACTTTATTTCGAGTAGGTTAAGATGGAAAAGAGCGAAATGAAGAAATGAAAGAACAAATGCAATATACTTTTTGCTTGCTTTTTAAAACATCGTTTCAAACTGTTTGCAGTGTACAGTTCACAAACCATCGTTTTTTGTTTCTTTCTTAATCTTGGGCAGACATTTTTCTATCTTTTGATTCAAAGGAATAGATAATGGTAGACACATTTTTCGGTTTTCAAGATGATTACCTTTCGATACAGAATGCTGGAATATAAAATGCAACGCTCTTTTGACGTCAAAAGAACGTCAGAATTGACTGTAAAGTAAATAAATGATTTTAATTGCATAAATATAAGATTATATGATATACCACTCTGTTCAAGATATAAGCTTTCAATTGTTGTAGGATTTTGAAATGTTTTTTGCGACCAACCCCGACGTTTTCTAGACATCGGTTAATGGTAGTTTTTGGTTGCGACCAACCCCGACGTTTTCTTGACGTCGGTTAGTGGTCGTTTTTGGTAACGACGTTAAAACAGCCATATAACAACGTTGTATTTATGTCGTGCGTTAACTGGGTAAGTTGATTAAAACTGGCATGAACTACGGTCCCATCGTACGCTAATATTCACGTTGCTTTACAAAACTTTGATGATCTAGGCCTTTCTTGATGCGATTATAACGATCAACAGCAATCATAAGCAAGACAACAGCTCAAATGAACGCCGTCAGATAATTTCCAAGTTTCTTCATGAAACAGGTACCATTATCAGTAATTGATGCTTAGACAGCACTGATTGATGAGAGAACAGCGTACCCAAAAGCTAATGTATGTATCTGATGAATTTCGAAGCGACGGTTTGATAAAACAAAACGACAACAAAACAAAAAAATTCTCAAAAGATGCAAAAAAAACGTAGTTACAGCAAAAAGAACTACAGTTGACTCTCGATAACTCGAACACTCGAAAACTCGAACAACTCGGTAGGTCGAACTTTTTTTAAGGTCCCTTGAGTTTACAAGCCCTTTTGAGGCAAAAAAAATCTCGAAAACTCGAACACTCGAAAAGTCGAACATCTCGATAGGTCGAACTTTTTTTTCGGTCCCTACGCTGAATTCCTCTCGATAACTCGAACTTTTCTCAAATATTTTTAAAAAAATTCGAAAAGACGTTGTAATTCGAACGTTTGAATTTCGAATGTTTTCGAAAAATTCGAATTTTCAAAACACAGAAGAAACGCATGAAAAACATATCACAAAGATCATTTAAAATGGCGCCTGTAAAACCACGAAAGCTAGACAATAAATCCATAGGGATTAAATGTAAAGCCCTAAAAGACTTGGAAAAAGGTGTGAAAAACAAGGACGTTGCAGCAAAGTTAAAAAAACACCCTTTCAACATGGCTCAAAAATAAAAAGAAATTAACAGCTTCACTGGAAAAGAAAGGCATGTCTTCATCACGAAAAAGCACACGTTGTGGAGACTACGATCAGTTAGATAAAGCTGTTTTTAAATGGTTTGTGGGTACGAGGAGTCAACAAGTTCCAATTGATGGCACCATTCTTAAAGAAAAAGCCTTGGAATTTGCAAAGAAATTAAAGATTGCGGGGTTTAACAAGTCAAGTCAAACAAAGTTGTATGACCGATTTTTTTCGTAAGAAATGATAAGTAAGAAAATTGCTCCAAATTCCTCTGTGTCATTTTCATTTTCTTCTTGATTTAACCTAACACCTTGTCTACCCAGTACACCCTGCGATTTTTGCACTTTCGGTAATACATGGAGACAGCGAAAAATACCCGGAGGGAGTCAAAAACGCCGGAACTGGAGATACCGACTATATTACCTAACATCTCGAAAACTCGAACTCTCAATAGGTCGAACTTTTTTCAAGGTCCCGTGAGAGTTCGAGTTATCGAGAGTCGACTGTATAAAGTATATGCGGTGACTATGTAAAAGCTGAGATATTATACAGACGCAGCCCGAAGAGCTCGAGGAAGTCAGATTTTTATCTGAATGTATTTCCATCTTGCAGGTAAGAGTCGCACTTCTGTAAGTACGTAAGTAATGTAGGTAAGTCTTTAAATGTAACTGGAAGTATTAGCATTTTTTTTCCTGCCAACACAATAACTGTTTGTTTCAATATTTTTTGACTATCATCCTTGTGGAAATCATGTTTTGGAATTTTGTAAATTCTATTCTAGTACACTTTTGAAAAACGTTTGCTTGAAGCCGAGAAGGGACAACCTTTTTTCTTTTTTTTGATGACTTTTTTTGTTTTTTGGTGACTTTTTTTTGCTTTTTTTGGAAACTTTTTTTGTTTTTTTGAAAAACATTTTTCGTTTTTTTGGAAAACTTTTTTGGTTTTTTTTGGAAAACTTTTTTTGTTTTTTTGGAAACTTTTTTTTTTGTTTCTTTGGTGACTTTTTTTTTTTGAAAAGCGTTTTTTCCTTTTTTGGGTGACTGTTTCTGTTTGTTCAAAAAACTTTTTTCTGAAAAGACCTGCTTGCTATTCAACATTCACCAAGATAGTGTACTGTACACATTGTGGCAATTTCATCAATGTGGGTTTAAAAAGGAACCAATCGTAATATACGACGTTATGGACCTAACTGACGAGAGGGCGATCATCGAACATTATTTTTACAAGTATTTCCCCTACGTATATAGTGTTAAATTCCTGGAACTGTACCACAATATCACAATGAACACCAGAACTCTCAAAAGAAGACTCAAAACATATGGTTTACAAAAACGACTCAGTGAAGTCCCAATGCCTGTTATTCGACAACTAGTGGAACGGGAGATTCAGGGTCCGGGAGTTGTCAGAGGATACCAAAGTTTATGGCATCATTTAAGAATGTTTTACAGAATCCACATCAAACGAGACACTGTCATGCAAGTATTGAAAGAGATTGACCCTAAAGGAAATGTACAACGAAGGAGAAATCGTCTCAATGAGGGGTTTATAGATCTACTGGGCCAAACCAATGCTGGCACGTCGATGGTTATGACAAACTTAAACCCTATGGGTTTCCGATACACGGATGTGTTGATCGCTTTTCTCGCAAAATCATATGGCTAAAAGTTACAAGGACTAATAATAACTCTATCATTTTCGCATCCTTTTGCATCAAAGCGGTGCAAAAACTTGGGTTTTGCCCGAAAAAATTGCGCACAGACTTAGGAACAGAAAGTGGTGTAATGGCTGACGCGCATTGCTTTCTTGTCAACAATCCGGATTCTCATAGCTGTGGAACATCAGTAGCAAATCAAAGAATCGAGAATTGGTGGTCTAGTCTCAAAAGGAAGTACACTGCGTGGATAATTAACTTTTTCAAAGATCTTATTGAAGAAGGCACCCTTGTACTTGGCCACCAGTTCACATGGAATGTGTATGGTTTGTCTTTTCTGGTTTCCTCCAGAAACAACTTGATGAGGTGCAATACGAATGGAACACCCATTATATTTGTTAAGTCTAGGCATGATACGATCCCTGGTATTCCTGACATAAAGTTTTTATGGGTTCAAAGTATCATGAGGCGGTGGGATAGGGTCAAGACCAGGAAAAAGTTCTTTTTTGTCGATTTTTGGTGGCTCATAACCATCAAGAGAGAAACCATCAAATTTTCCCTCTCCATTAGAATCATTAATTTCAATCACTACTCGCGGTTTGGTTGTTTTTCTTCCTGTGGCTGTGGTGGTAGATGGTGATAAGCTTTCGTCAAAATCAAACTGCTGACATAGAAAGAAGACTATTTTCTCATATGGTACACCATTGTCTTTTTTGTACTCATTCAATCGAAACGGTTTCACAGTTCCTGGATTAAACACAACTTCGCTCAAATCAAGATAAAGTAAGACGTAATCATCAGTGGCACAAACGTTTTGATTGAACCTTGCATATTTTAGAATGGCTTCTTCTTTTAAGTCATGCCTGTTTATCGTTCCTGAAACTTTAATTGGCATTCTACCTTGGCGTTTTTTCAAAACTGAAAAAGTATTACCAATACTTGCAATACCAATGTATACTGTGCGAATGCCTTCACTAGTTGCTCTTGAAGTTGAAGAGGTTGTTTTGGTGTTGGTCTTGGGTGCTTTTGATTTTGATGAAGATTGATGAAGAATTTTTCGTTTTCTTGCATCTGTGTACTCACTTAGTGTTTTGGTTTCTGTTTTGGTACGAGAAAACCCACATTTTGGGCAAAACAAAGTATCTTTGTCTTTGAAGAGATAAGCGCATTTTACTGCACCGACTCGACGCCATATTTGTTTGGATTTTGCATGAAAAAAAACGCGCGATATTAATAAATTACAGAATCGGTTACGTTGGCGAAAAATTCCGATTCAATAAAAGAAAAAATGATTTTTAAAAAAAGAAAAAACGTCTTTCAAGCCCTAAGCATCGATTTGCCCGTCCGACATAAAACAAGTATTTTTGTAACAGACCCAACTGAATCTTGAAGTATGGAACAACAGTAAGCATTGTTGATTAATGATTTTGTGAAAATGATGCGAAGAATTTTTGTCCATTATAGACTGAGCGACGCTTTTTTAGTTCGGTGAAACTATGTGTAGAATACGCAGTAAGCATATAAAACCTCACTCATGAGAAATTACTTGAAAATGTTGGAAGAAGAGCAACCAACTGCAGCTCTAAATTATCTAAAGTATCTTACAAAGATCCCCCAGAACCAATTGATGTGCAAACTTTTCAATATAGGTGATGCATGGGAGATATGATTGAAGTTTGTAAGTTTACTACCACAATTGCTGGCTCCCTAGAATTTAAAGACGTAACAAGAAGCCGCTTCGCTTGAAGACTCAAGGACGTAACACAACGACACATATCTGGTCTCAATAATACAACACCCAGCGGGCACAAAGACGCCACCCGCTGGGCACTGACACGTTTTGGTCAAATCTGATAAAATGACTGTCAAATTCGAAAACAGCACCTTTTATATGCGAACGATACAAATTTTTATTAAAATTGAAGAACTTTCGTAATTTGGTGCAAATTTGGCCCAAACTGGCCAATTTTAGTCAAATCTGACAAAATGACTGTCGAATTCGAAATCAGCAATTTCAACTGCGCTTTGTGCAAATTTTATGAATATCTCAATTTGGTCCAAAATTGGTGAACTGGAAGTCCAAATTTGCCCGAAATTGTGAATTCGGCAACAATGTCATTTAAACGTTGCACGAAGTCGTTCATATCTTGGAAGAGGAGGAGGGGGGAGGAGGAGAAACCACGGGTATTTGAAATACTTTACTCCACCACGAGTGTCCTAAAGTAAACAGACCTTTCTCGAATTTCTGTTTAAACGATGAATTGTGGCCGATTTGTCGTGCCTAACCTCGCTTTTAATATTCAAACTGTTCATAATTATTGAAATGGGAATTGGAAATAATAGAGACTATCATTAAGCTGTAAAGTAATGACATTAGTGGAACAATGAATCGCATGAAATCGAGGTTAGATATGAAACTCAGTCACAGTTCAATGTTTAAAATGAAATTCGGGAAAGGTCTATTACTCCACCACGGATGTCTTAGTCAAACTATCGTGGCCGTAGCATTATGTTGCGTTATTGAAGTACCTATCATGTTCGATCCCAATTAATTCACGCCATCCAGACAGATTTGGTACGTAAATGTCATCGATAAAGAGGCGACATTAGAAATCTGTAAAATATGAATTTGATAACATAGTAAGTTCTCAAGTCTGTGTTATTCGCTCCTATTCTTAAGGTGATCATTGATGCTTGGGTTATCGAGAACTATTTTTTACTTGTTTTCACCTTTTGCTTGGACTGTCACAGGTTCGAACATTTAGTTGCAATACAATAAAATTACAGTTTTTGAAGTATTAATGAGCTATCTTGCCCCTATAATGAGATGGCATAAGGATTTAGCCAGCATTTATTGCATGAAATCGAAATTTTTTTGGTTAAATACCTTGGATAAAGTTTCAGCTTCATTGGAAAGTGTTTCTTTTTGAAACAACAAACACGGACAAAGACCCAATAAACCTTTTCCCGGTTTTTGTTTAAATATCATGCTATGGCCTAACCGACAATAATGTAGATAGTTTTTAGATATTAAATTGCAAAGCATTGCAAAGCACCTGCTAAAAACGAATCACTTCTTTGATGACGTCTGAAATGAATGACTTACTCCAGGGATGGAAATAAGGAATTTCTGAGCTGTTGGACATGAAATGCCTTTATACCCTGTCGTCCATCAAAAAAGAAGCATGATAGATTATTTTACTGTCGGACATTTCTATGTTTTTTGGGGGGATTTTATGCCGGCCGTTTCTGGAAAGCTCGCGGAAATCCCCGATGTCCGACAGCTACTCTCAACCCTGTTACTCTCCTCCTCAGTTTGAATACTACTAAATCTGCCAGATCTGGACGTTGTTTTTTGAGTTGAAGTTTAAATAACAAGATAATTCAAAGACTTGAACGCTGTTGAAGACTTACGTGTAATGATGAAGTAACGACATTTGTGAGTTTTTATTGAAAGACAGCTACATATCGTACATTTTCAACACAACAAAATAGTAACATGGTTTTTACATCCCATGTTTTGAATGACGTCTTTTATAAAAAAAGGGCATGTGTTCGTTGAAAGAAATATAAATTACTTTATTAGTAAGGTCGACATATTTCTCCAGAAACATACAGTTGCCTTTCATTACCAGGCAGAAGTGACATAACGGAAGCGTACTCGGTTGGTACACCAGAGATTCCGGGTTCGAATCGGCCTCTGATCAAACTCTAACCGTCGTGTTTCTGGCGATGTCGCTACCAGCCCGTTCTCCCGTGAAGTCATCGGATGTTTCGGGGCAATTTTCGGGGTCATCGAATGTCAATAGGTCAGTGTGCGAGTTAGCTGAGTAGTTAGTGCATAATGGAGATGACTGTCAGCTGGAGTGAGGCAGTAACCCCTCCGCTTGAAGCACCCATCAACCAGTCAAAATAGAAAGTTGGGCTTGGGAGGGGTGGTGAACTTTCAGAAACAGGAAAAGGAAGCCAGCTTTAAATGAAGATATCTAATCAATCATTCTAAATCTTTCTGTTTAAAAACATCAATCGCATCGGTAAAAGGCGTAATCCAATGTAAAAATTGATGATGACTCAATAACTACTCGAAGGTCCCGAATAACCACCCGCTTATTTTTTTTTCAAAAAGATTTCCGGGATGTTATTAGGGATCTTAGAGTAGCTGCACAAATAAGAATATAATACATTTTTTGTTGCTGCTGAGTCAGCAGAACAGTGGCACCATGTTTACATACTAACTGTCTTTAGGTCGCTTGAAATCTTTAAAAGAAGCGCGTAAACAGGGATTTGCTCTTATCAATTAACATAGTAAAAGGAAAAAATGAAAAATAAGAAGGGAGAGTTTCATTTCTACTTTTTTTCTTGAACACAAAGCTCAATAAAAGGAATAAACAAAAGTGAATTTTATCGTTTCTGGTTTTCATTATCTCCCTCATAATCTGGTAATAAAATACCAACAACCCTGGACCTCCGAATCAGTAATCTCGTTTATTCTAACGAAAATGACTATCAACCAAAAAGTTTTATGACGTAAGTTAACAACTTTTTAAACATGAATTTTCTGCTATTTCTATGGTCTAAACACGGATTCCCACTTTCGTTGCAACCGTGATATCGTCGGCATTCGCATATTTTCCACAATCAATGCGTTATAACTAGTGACATGATGTACGCTTTCAAAGAATACAGAAGATCCTATATACCACATGCCATATTTCCCTTGCATTTCAATTATCTTCCAAGTAACTCCATTCTCTATATTATCGATCGAATAGCGCGGAAAGTAACGCCATGTTTTACTGTAAATAACCTTCACACTACTCGCTGATCGATTCTGAAAATTTTCAACCAAAAGTCGTTTTGTTTCCTTGTCTGGTAGTTTAGACATACTCTGCTGGTAGGTAATATAAGACGTAATTTTCTTGCCGTCCACGCCCATCGGATATTGACGGGACTGATATTTCGGCCCTTCGTAGTAATGGACAGTAGAATACATATCGATTGCAAGGTGCACCTTTCCATCTCCTGATTGGACCATATTTGCAGGAAACATATTAGTCGGGTATAAACCACGTTTCTCATCTTTCGAGTCTACAATGCTGACAGTGTAAAATGTAGGTATGGTTCTACTCAAAAGATCTCGTTCCTCAGCAATATTATTCTCCCATTGTTTCATGCTAGTTTTCATCTCTGGACTCCAGATTAAAAAGTCAAAGACTTCCTCCTTATGAGGGCCATTATTTCGAGCCATATATATCTTGACTTTTGAATGTGCATCATCGTAACTATCATACATTCGATAAACATTTTGAATATCGACATTGAAAGTGACGTGTAGTTGTTCTCTTTCCACAATTGTCTGCCATAGCTTCTGGTAACCATGTTTAAAAATATAGACTTCTCCATTCTGAGCTAAACGGCAAAGTAACTGTTCCAGTTATGCTAGATTTACACGAAAGACTGTACTTTGAATAATTTCAATCATTTTATCGCCTTTGAGATATTCTGCAGTTTTTAAATGGTGGAATAATGAAAGATGATGTGGTTTTAATCACTGAAAAACATAACTAACTCTATCAATCAGCAAAAAGAATTCTCGAATAAATTAATCTGAGATTTATCAAGAATTTAAGGGAAAAAATTTTCTGGGAAAATTTAGACACTTTCCCAGACTTTTAGGCACAACTAATTTTAGTCACATGATAGCGTGAAGTATGTTTTTTCGACATCATAGAGGCAAATGTAACCAGGTAAATGTACTAATCGAGGCAAAATATCTGTTACGAAGACTTTCAATTGTCAGAAAATCACAACATTTTTCCACAAAAGTGTGTCTTGAATAAGTAGTATTTTTAGGGGCTTCTGGTTTCCGATTTAATACTACCTTATTAAGGCCAAAACTCTGAAATTTTCCTTACTTTTCATTATTAAAACGCGAAAAAAGGACGTGAGCTTAAGGGTGTGTAACACCTCAAAACATTAACGATTGGAAATTATTTAGAATGCGTTAAATTGTTATAATTATTTTTCATTGTTGTTATTATGTTTATTCTCATTTTGGGTACAAAATATCAATAAAAGTAACTTTAAATTTACAAGATAATCAAAAACTTTCTGATCATATATTTATGTTGCATTGGTCAAAAAAATGGTGTTCCTATTTGTGTCGTTTTCTAAAATAACTGTACTCTTCCGTATAATGTCACAGCAAATCTAGTTGGTGCATCCATTGACCATAGTAGTTTTTTGTCCAGGGACCGAAATATTTGTGTCGAGTTAGAAAAGTCGAGATAGCGGGGAAAATTTCCATTCAAAAACGTCGAATCTGGAGGGACCGAAAGAATTATGTCTAATTTATTTATTTACTTATTAATTAGACGGGTGTCGTGATAGCGTGATAGCGGGGGGCAACTGCAGTAGTTTTCATTAGATGGTTTTCAAATCAAATTTAGGATTACTTTTAGTATTGATGAATTTTCACAAAATGACGTAAGAAATATGAGAATACCTTTTGAACCGAACGGATGGTACGCATGAGTGCTAATCCATAATAACCCATAAAAGGCTGGGATCTGCTCTATGTAACTGTATCCATACATTTGCATACTCAAAATGAATTGTGGGATAAGCACCGCTAAGTTGTTCCTCACAAGAAAGTCTTTAATTGTTCCTTTGATCAGTTCAAAATTCTAAAAGCAGTAGATCAGAGTTATATAAAACTAAACTTAAAAGAGAACTAACGAAAAAATGTTGGGGTATGATGTTTTTATAACATGCAAATAATTTGGTATTAACATTTTGCACTGGAAGTCGTTTTTGACCCACAATCATCCTCTAAAAATCAGTAATTTCAGAAACGCTCGTCGCCATTATGTTGCAAAACCCAACCCCCCGTCGTAATAAATTTCCTTATTTGTGACGTATTTCTCCGAAAGAATTATAAACACCGTGCAGAAAAACATTAAATGTTATCTGATTTAGTTTTCAATGTATATAATTAATGTAGATATAATTACCAAAAACTAAACTGGGTAAAGGGAAATGCGCATCTATTTTTTAGTTTCACTCCATGATTTGAAAACATAAGCATTTGGTAGACATTGATTTTAAAAATTTTATCTTTCCCCACATAGATGCGTCTATGTAGGATTTAGGGAAGTAGGCAGTTTCTGATATGAGTTCTATTACATTTTTTGATCAATTTTTGATGCCATTTCGAATAGCGCAAAAAGGTTTCCAATTTGACTTTTTTCATTTTTCACCTAGTCCAAAACTATGGCGTCACGTCTCGTAGCAACTAGGACCTAATTAGAAAGATATCAGGTAGAAATTGAAAGCTGATATTCAAGGACCAAATATCAATCATAAAGTAATTGATCACACGGGTTGCCGGTTTGTTATTAAAATATTCCTGTCTAACATAAACACCTCCGTTAAACCTAGGTTTAAAAATTAATAAATGGAGTTCCATTATAACCAATGACAGCTCATCTTCAGAGGAACACCAGAAGTAGTAGCTAGTTTTACTACATGAAAAAAATAATGGTTCATTGATCTTACCTTCGGCCTAGGAGGAACACTACCTTTAAATTTTCCAAAGATATCATTAAATAATCTGTCATACTTTTCTTCGGCCTTTACAAGTTCCATTAGGATTTGTTTATCATCCAAATGATGGTACATACCTAGCACGTTTCTAACATAATATATTATGAATTCTAAATCCTGCATTTGTTTCCCATGAAACCAGATTGTAGGGTTCGGGTTCGTGACCTGTACATCGTTTGGCAAGAACTTAGTTACCAGTTCATGTATGTGTGGAGACGTTTGTACGAAAACAATAGCTCCAACATCTAGAGGAGAGTTTCGGTGATAAACAGTGTGGATTTTACCGCCAATACTCGATGACCTTTCCAAGATGTGGATATTAGTAAAACCATTCTGTTTGAGTAAGTAAGCCATGTGAATACCAGATGGACCAGCGCCAATGATTGCAATTTTGTCATCAAATGATTTAGGCCCTTTGATTTTAAAGTCTAACGTTCTTTCAACATTTGCATGCACCAATAGCAAACATCCGATGACGAAGAAGAGACGCAACATCTTTCACAAGATTACAAAGCTGTCATCCTTCAAATATATGAGATATATTACAGTTAGCAAATTTGTTGAAAGACCACTGAAAAGGAATGCATTTCTATGAAAATGTACGCACTACACTTTTTTTATATAAGCAACACCGAGGTCAGACATTAGTAGTAATGTTGCTTAATTTGTTTGCTAAGCATTAATTGATAATACACATATGTCCCATCTTGAAAACCTTTTTGTACGTTTTGGTTTTTTAATTAAAAGTACCAAGTCTAGGACATTCAAATCATTACATAGAGCGTAAAACCTGGTCCGACAACAACATAGTGTAACAATTTTAAGAAATGTGCTGTGAATGCAGTATTTTATCATTTCAAAATTTCATGTTGCTAATTTATCTAAGATTTGGTAGTACTGTTCCTTAATGTTTTCAGAAAAGTCACTAGTGTTGCTTAAACGTGTAGTTCAATAAAAATCTTCATTCTCTATCATTTGATCAATTCATTAAGAATCTCTCTTACAAAAATCGACCAGAAGAAAATATCATGACATATCATCGTGTTCAGAGAATAGTCGTTATTTTGATATCCTCATGCAATATAAACATAACAGAAAAAAAACAACAACTTTTTACCTCTGAATTTGTGTAAACGAAAAGTTCACTTTTTAGCAATATTGATTATGATACTTTTTTTTTTTAATGATAGATTTTAATTATAATGGTTGGTTTCCATTTAATAACATTCAATAACATTGCTCCGATAACTGGATTAACTTTCCAATCACAACAGGATCCTGAAAATGAACAACAAAACTCCAAGAATACGCATCATTTATTTGATAATTTATCAAATTAAGTTTTCCAAAATTTTCTGAACTTCACATGGAAATACATCATCAAATCGCATATTATTTATAATTTTTCATCGTGTAAACCATACCTCATAGCCCGCATAACAATTACCATTAAAATTGATTTGAAATTTTGATTTTTGAATCATTTTGTACAGAGCGGAAGTATTATCTTTGTATCTGTTAGTTCCATATGCACGTAGAACCGGTTTTCCACTAGGTGGAAAATTCCGCCATAAGCCTTCGCAGAAAACTTGGACCAAGTTCAACTTTTCCGATATGGAATATTTCGCAAAGCCAATCAAATCATTCAATTAATGATCACGTGAAGCAGGCAATAGTCGCCCCACGCTGAATATTCCACCTAGTGTAAAACCAGCGTAACCGAGATTTTATAAGGTCCTTTAGGGCTACTAAGAGCCATTCCATTCCATTCCCCCGATAAGGTATACAATAAGTCAGACGTTATTGTAATATCTTGATGATTTTCTTCTTATTGGAAATAATTAGTCAGGGAAAAGTGACTACAGTGGACTCTCGATATAACGAACCTCCAAGGGGAATTGAAAAAAATTCGTTATATCGAGAGTTCGTTATATCGAAAGGTGTGAAAAAATCGGAAACTTTTGCCTAAATCGCTTAAATCTCGTAACCCTTTCGAACAAAATGCTTTAAATTCGTATTTTCAGGATCCCGTTCAAAAGTATAATGATAACGAGTTCGAACATAGAAATACGAACCTCCAAGGGGAATTTCGTATTTCTATGGTTCGAATAAACACGAAACATTTGGTGATTTTCCTCTTGTTTGCTACACCCACGTCGAAACAGTATTTTCATATTCCTCTGCAGTGCAATGCTCTCGTTTATACTTTTGGTTTTGCCCTTCACAATTTTCTGCAGGGCTTTATATTTATCTGTTATGGAGATATTTTCATCTCGATTCACTCATCGTACACACTTCACCTTTTGTATTGCCTTACAGATTGTAGCTTTGTATATGTTTAGATTCGAATGGTTTGATTTATGGTTTTAACCATTTAAAGCGTTTGATTTATTCTGAACCATAAATTTCAATCTGCACGATGCAAAAATTGTTTTTGTTATTTTTTGTAGCATTTCTTACTTTGAGTTCGTTATATCGAGGTTTTTGAGGTTGAGGAACGAAAAATTTGGTTCGTTAAATCGAGAGTTCGCTATATCGGAGGTTCGTTATATAGAAAGGATTTATAAGAGTTTCTTAAGGCAAAATCCAAGGGTAATGGACTTTGGTTCGTTATATCGAGATGTTCACTATATCGGGGGTTCGTTATATTGAGAGTCCACTGTAATTTCAAAATTTAGTCGGAGAAAAGTGACTAAAATTTCCTTAGGTGACTAAAATTTTCCCATCTTAATTTTTTACCAACTTTTTTTCCCTGATAAGGTATAGTTAAATCAACAAGTATGACCTCGATTTCAAGATTTAGAGTCATTAAGATTGTTGAGTCATCTTTTACTACTTAACACGTGCACAAAGAGTCATGTTAGATATTGCACGGAATTTTTTATATTTTTTTAACTCGATTCGATGTTCAATGAAAGCTGAACTGTAACTAGGTCATATTTTGATTGCATATGACGCAATGCATAGCGCCGCATAATGCGCTAGTATTCGCATTTATTCCATCAGTTATCATTATTCAACTTTGTGTAGGTTCACTCATCCATATTTCAATCAAATTTCAGTGGCGGATTTAGAGGGTAGTCGCAACTTATGGAGATGTGCATTAACATAATTTGTGAATTCAGTCTATATCACCAATGAGATTATCTGAACGTTTTTCTTTTATGGTTAAATTACTTACACTCCCCTACACAAATTGCGATCACCCAACCTCGTCCCCAGGGCTTCTTGCCTTTTCGATTATACTGATGGCGACGAAGAAGTAAGTATAATCGAAAAGGCAAGAAGCCCTGGGGACGAGGTTGGCGATGACCCTCTAGATCCGACGCTGTAATTTAACACAGGACTTTCACTTCTTTGATATTTGATTCAAACATCTCGAGTCCAAATCATCATCATCATCGATATTTTCCTCCTCTTAATTTTTTCTTCGCCATATTCGGGCTCATTCTCATGTGACACGGTATTTTCTCGAAGTAAGTTAATTGTGAGCATGCGCGCAATTTTCAGCAAAATGTGGTTGAATTCAATATGGCGCGGAGGGAAGACTCAGTTTAGCAGAGTTATAACGTTATTCTTTTCTTGAAATCAGGAATAATATTCTTTTTAAAGATAACAAGAGCCCGCTGGGTTTAAGATTGGCGCAACAGTTAGTCGATGGGGCTATTTTAATGCAATAGGTTGCAGTTACTTGAATTAGCTAGCATTCACAAGGGATATCCGTTTAAATTCAAACCACTGCAATTGTTTGTATTCGATAATTCTTTAAGGAGTTCGTTGCTATGGCAAGCAACTTGAAAATGAGACAGGGTTATATATGCTATTCGGGATCCCTGTGTAGGCTAACCTGAACAGCAAAATACACACCCGTGTGACGTGATTGAGTTTAACCAAGTTGACAATGTAATTGGTTTTTATGATTGGCCACATATTTTAATGAAAATCTGATTATTTTATGTAATTTATATCAAATTTCTTGATTTTTCTAACATCTAGACATTTCAAAATTTTCGACATAATACAAAACAATTTGTGTAAACTTCAAAAGAGCTACAGGCTGATTGTTTCTTTTATTCCCAAAAACTGGCAAAAAAGGCCCGTTCAAGGGCGGTTTAAAATACTTTCATAGTTTTAAACCCAAAATTACAGGGGATACCTTTTGCCATTTGAATATAAATTTCAAAATGGTACCCTGAAATACCGCTCAAGAACCAAACTTTTTAAGGCCTGGTCTGCAAAATACACACCACACAATTAAGCACAAATAGTTTGTTGGTTAGTACTAAATAGGTGTTACGGGCAGTAATGATGTCACTTATTAAGATTTATATGTACAAAAACCACGAAATGTTTTGCCTATACCAATTTCTAAATTTTTGAAAGGTCATTATAACAGGAAACAAGATGCCCTTACAGGCATAAAGATTTCTGCAAAATCAGCTGAAGTATGAAAATTGAAAGGCTATGACATTCTTGAAATTTTAAAAAGATTGAATCATTTCCACAATGTATGTTTATTAAATTTCCGATCATGTATACTCCCAAAATACGGAAAAACATAGTTGTCATTATTCAAAACTTTATACCAATAAACACGAATAAACTTGATTATATCTCAATGACATAATGTTCTTTATTTTGTTGGTACATAATGATATTAAGGATATAATAATCCATTCAGATAAAACAATGATGCATGTAATTCAATCTATTATGAATTTATGAATTCAATATGTCTAGTCAATCTTCCTAACAGAATTCCTAAATCGCAAGCACAAAAAGGAAAACATAAATTTGAGACTATGCAAAATACATCAATCAACATACATAACTGAAAACAGAAATTTGTGCTTAAGTTTCATTAACAATATGTCATTAATATGTTAATTTACAAACATGCATTATCTGAACTAAACTAAATTTCATGAAAAGATATATACACAAACTTAAAAAACATTAAATCTTTAATTTACGCATACACCCCAGGGCATTATGAAAGCATAAACTGACACAAAAAAACTTACGTCAACTGCCACTAAACTTAATGAACAAAATAACATTAAATTTAGATGCTTTAAGATATCACAGTGATTATGTAAGTCTTTCAATATATAATACGGTCAATCTTCCTAATTACAAAAAGACTCCCAAACACAAAAAGTAAACAAAGATTTGGATTATGAAAATATGTGACCCAAACATAACTGAAAGCAGAATTTTGTGTTAAAGGATGATGTCCAGGACATTGATAAAACAGTCAAAAACTATACAAGTAAATATGCTAAAATAGCTAGATGGAAACATCAATTAACTGTATGCGTTCGGGATACAAACGGGTAAGACACAATAAAAAGTCAAGAGTTGGCCAAATAAAGGGAAAGAGGGGATGCACCCTAAACTTAGCTGATGGTCTACAATGACCGAACAAGCCCAATCAACGACAACTGGGCTTGACTCAAACCTGTCCTGATCTACTTATGATGGTCAACGACGACCGAACAAGGGTAGTCAACAACGACCACCACTTGACTCAAATCTGGCCTGATCTTAATTATGGTCAACAACGACCGAACAAGCGTGGTTAACAACAACCATCGCTTGACTCAAACCTGCTACAAACCTATGCGGATGCATCCCCCCCAAATTTCCCCAAACTAACTATGGTCTAGATGAACATGAAACAGAAACACCCAATGTAGCATCCCAAACCCTGGTTGCGGGTGGACTAGAAGCTAACGCCAAACATAAGGCCTGAACCGAAAAATCATTGAGGTGTAGATATCTTTGATATGCATTGCTCGACCATCTACGGAGAATTTGGATTTGGCTGTCAGGTACACCAGCTGACGCAGCGGCCGACGCTCCGCCAATACGAAACGAATGTGTATTGATAGCGCTGTGACCAGGAAAACACCGTCTTAGCAACAAAACAACGTCAGCACGAATAAGAAAGCTACCAGAACTCCAAACAAAAAGCGGGCCTGTTCTAGAAGGATGCACGGTAAGGTACTGGCGCATAAGCCTAACCGGACAAACAGCAGAGCCAATGGCGGCCACTCGGATAGTGCAACCAGTTCGAAAGGGATCGGTCTTAGAAGCTTTAAGCAAAATACGCATAATGGAGCCATCTGCACTAAAAGTAACATCATTGACCAACAACGTGTTGGATGCAACATAAGAATATCGGCCTGGAGACGTGTACTCCGAACATCGCAACAGTCCGAAGAATGCCAATGATGATGCGGTACGCAACATGAGTCTTTGAAAAGGCGAGTATCGTTGAAGCTGAATACGACGGTGAATACACCACAATTGATCAATCGTGATTGGTAATCGACGGGGACGATGGAAGCGTGCACCCTGGACGCGACGAATACCTCTTAACAATTAATATAGCCGTGGAAAAGAAGAGATGTGAATGTTGGAACCAGACAAAATGCTATGAAATTGAATACCAGCCAAATAAACTTTGATCGTATGATAACTTAGTCTTTGAGCTACCGACACGACGTAACGGTGCATAACCTCCTCCGATAACGGCCATGTGTGGACGTGCGACCGCTGACAAAATACCTGGAATGAGCGCAGACCCACCTGGTAAGTAGACAGAGTAGATGGAGCCAACGAAGCTTGCATATACCTCGCGTTATTCAAGTCAAGATTGTCCAAATGGCTTCCGGTGGCACAGTTTGCTGAGCGCAAGAATTAGGACGAAGACGCCGGAATCGAGTCACCTGTAAACGAGATAAAGCATCAGCAGCACTGTTGTGATAACCTGGAATGTGCTGCATTAAAATATTTAAATTCAACCTGACCAAAAAAAGAAACAAATGCCGAACCAAACGCATAATGAGCCGGTCAACACAAGTGCCGCTCCTCCAAACGAGTGTAATGGCTGAGTTGTCCGTAAAGAACAAAATCTGCTGATCACGTCAATGTTCCCCCCAGGTACGCACAGCCGCCACAATAGCGAATAACTCAAGGATATTAACATGGAACAATTTATAGCTGGCAGGCCATTCAACCGAAAACCACTGGGTGCCATAAACTGCCCCAAAGCCTGAACCAGAGGCGTCAGTAAATAACGAAATTGCGGCTGATGAAATCGGATCAGACTGAATAAAACAGACGCCATTCCAAGAAGGAAGAAATTCCAGCCACCACTGAATATCTGCGCGACTCTCAGAATTCAATGATATATGATGACTCAGGCCCGACACTGAAGTAGACAAATCGATAAGTCTCCGTAAAAACATACGTCCCGGTTTAACGACTTTCGACGCAAATGACAATGATCCGATGAGAGATAGAAGCTCCCGCTTAGTGCACTTTTTCTTACTCTTCCAAGCAGCTAACAAGTTCATCATTTCTACAAATTTATCTGGCGGCAAACGAACAATTTGAGCTGACGCGTCAATCTCTATGCCTAAATATGATAAACACTGAGAGGGACCAACTGTTTTATCTACGGCTAACGGAACCCCCAACTCAGAGAAAATCGATTGAACTGACACCAGATTAGTTTGACATTCTTCGACCGACGAAGCGCACAAAAGGAAATCATCTAAATAATGCAAAATGAAAGGAATGCCTCCCACCGTAACTAAAACCCATAGCAACAAATCGGCAAAAGAATTAAAAATAAAAGGAGAAGAGCGACTCCCAAATGGTAAGCGAGTATCCACGAAAAACCTATCTACCCACGAAAAACCTAGCAAACCCCATTGATCTGGACGAACTGGACACAACCTAAATGCATGCTTGATGTCCACTTTAGCCATGAACGTACTGGGACCTAAAGACCGCACTAAGTTAACTACCTCATCAAAACCTGTGCACTTAACCGAATATATTTCCTGAGGAATGCCTTCGTTAACTGACGAACCCCTAGGTGACGAGAGATCGAGAATAATACGAAAGGTACCATCTTTCTTAGGAACGGCCCCCAGCGGTGAACAATGAAATGGATCAAAAGGCGGTTTAACGAAGGGCCCAGAGGTATGACCTCGCTGAATTTCCTTGATGATAGCCTCTGAAACTGGGACGGGATTCCGGCGCGCAGATAATAAGTTCCTAGGGCGAGTAGAAACGGTGGAACCAGTAAAGCCAATATCGAAGCCATGACGAAAACCGTTAAGAATAAAGTCAACCAGTCTGCGATTAGGGTGACCCGCTAGCATTTGTTCTAAACGAATGATGTTAACTGGCGACACGACCGAATCAGGTAACGGACAAAAGAAATCAGGCGGAATACCTTCGTGAGCACCGCGAGGCAGGGTGTCTCCCGAAGCACACACTGCAGATATGTTTGGGGACGAAAGGGCGGCGGTCCCTCAACCACATTAACGGACCTCAAAGGGCAAGCGTTGGCAAAGTGACCAAAACTTCGACAGTGAAAACAAAGATGCTGCAAAGGCGCATGTCGCAAAAACCGATTGTATAAATCGTCATCCACGCGAGCCCAAGGCAACGTAGGATCTTGTGCCATGCGATAACGAAACATACGATCGTAATTAAGCCACGCAGAAAGCGGAAATTGGCCGGCAAAGTCGCACAGTAATGATTGATATCTGATCACCTCCAATGTTCTATCAGGCCAATAATGAATATAGACGCGCATAAAATTTGACCACGCAACCATCCAAGAATTAAAATTAGCAATTTTAGGTTTCCCTTGGTTCTTAGGCACTAGCCGAACAGACGGACTAGCGCCACCCACCAATTGAAGCGCAAATTCGTCCTCCACGAGCGGCGTATAGTTGGGGAGCAAGTTGTCGAAGTTCACATACTCCCCATTCTTTATTTTGTCCAACGCAGCTTTCGGGATGGCTGGCAAAGGACAGGAGGCATTCTTGTTGTTGTTGGAGCTGAAGAGGAAACTGAGCTGAGCTGTACGTATCCAGAGCTTAAAAAAGCATTACAGCCCACACATTAAACAAACGATCCTTTGTATTTAGAAAGGCTTAAAAGAATCCCAGACATTTTCCAATTGAGAACTTGTTCTCAGAAAATAATGAGAACAGTAGAATTATTAGATAACTACAATTATATAATTATAAATTTCTAGCCTTTACTTGTGGTTTTGGAAGTGTAAATCTTCTTTTAAATTTATTCCACATTGATCAATTAACTTTTGGAAATCTAAGTAGGCTTCTTCGGTCACGCTGACAGTACACCATTATGGTCGTGTTTAGAATGTATAGCTTATGTACAGGTATGTCGGAAATAGGTTTTGTGTCGGAAATAGTTTTTGCGGCAAATAAACAATAATGGCGCAACTACTATAGTGACTATAACTACTAAAGTGTGAGAAGAAATCTCTGGAAGAAATCTATTGCTGCTCTTTAATTTTTCCGTGTTTTTAACCAACCCGTGTTTGTTATTTTTGTTAAGAATATATTTTCCATGTTTCCTCCCTCTTTTACTGTTGCAGTTTATCTAATATGCCCCGTTCAGCTTCACTTCAGGCTCACATTTGACGAATTATTAAGAATCATAAGGCTTAAGTCAGTTTATGTAAAATTCTTTTAAAGGGTTGGGAGGTGGATGAGTTCTCGTGTAGTAGCAGCGAAGATGAAAGCAGCAGTGTATCTTTATTGTTTTTTTGTAGAAAATGGTGAGGAAAATCCTGCCTTCATACGAAGGAGAAGAACATCCGCAAGAACATTATTTCCTTAAAAGCTTCAACGGCATGCAAAAGAAAGTCGAAAAATACCCGAATGATCACATGGCGGAAATTTTAGCCAATAAACTAGCAATATTAAAGTTAATAAACACCCTTTCGTGTAATGGTGGCGCTTTATGCACCAATCAACATTGAGACGGTTGTATGAACCAATGGATTTCGAATTTCGAATTTGGCGGGAGCGACACTCTGACAGCAGCCAGCCGTTACACGGACGTTTTAAAGATTAGCTGCGCTGCGCGCGCCAATCAAAAATTATACGAAACGTTTGAGTATAACCTTTCAATAAAGCAGATTTATGTGATTCATGTATAGATTTGTAGCAATCACCCCATTTTTGCAGCGTTGATATTAGTACCAACGTTTTACGGTACTTTCAGAAGCTTAAGGAAAATGGTAATTGTGTCCATTTACTGAATTTTTGCATCAATAACTATTATATATTTCGAAAGAAGGTAGATTTGTGTGTTTGTTGGAGTTTCTCTGGTTTCCCTATCATTTTTTTAATTTTTGATTTGAGGTACGCTTTAGACCTCGCTAAAATATTCCACTTAGCTCACTGAATAAACTAATCACGTTGTCATACAGATGAAATAGGCACATCTTTTCATTCTTCTCTTTTTCTTTTCAGTGTTTTGTTGCTAATTGTCTTTGCCATTGGGTGTACACGGAGATAGTGCTCCTTCAGCATGCTCTTAACTCTGTTTTTCCCATCTGGAATGTGCCAAAAAAGTCTCTTCAGGTTGTTGAACTCTGGGTGTATACTCTCACCTCCTTGTTCACCGTAAATGCCTAATCCAACTCGCCAGTTGTCGATGAAGTCTTTTACATGATCTTCAAGCATGTGGAGTTTTGTTGTGATACTTTTACTTGGCCAGGTTTGGGGATAAAAAGACATTATTTCTTGAATTTTTTCCTCTGCAAAATATATAAACAATTATATAATTTAGATTTATGTTGTCAGTGAATTGAACTTTTATAAATTAGCTAAGGAAATATTATCTTACCAAGTTCAGAAGCCATCTCATCTGAAAAAACATCGGATGAATTCATCAACTGATGACAAAAAGAATACTTGTTGAATAATTCTTTAAATTGGTACTTGTATCAATTGCTTTGTAATGAATAGTTGAACCAGATAGTCCAAGTGATGCTACTTTTATGGGAATGCTGTTGCATAATTGTATGATGCTCGGTAACTAAGATTAAGAATGAAATACCACATATTAATGAGTTATTTCAATAGATTAATGGTAATTATATATGAAATACGCACCTTCAGCATTTTGTTGACATGATTGCCAATAAAACTTTTACCGTGGTATACTTGACGACAAACATTCAAGGACTGTAGGGTTTTATCAAGGACTTTAACTAACAGACCAGGACTGGAACTAACAAATTTTTTTGGAAGTGTCTCGAGTATTTCTTTTAGGATTTTTTTTGTCCATAATGTCGAGCTGGTTGATGGTCGATTTCTTTTTGGTTTTTCTGCCCCTTGGCTTAGATGCACAAACAACACAATTCTCTGAATGTGCAACCCAAGTTTTAGCTTTTATCTCTGCTGTTGATCCTCTTTTTTCCACATTGATGACAGTTGCATAGCACTTTAGGCATAGCATTGGTGGGTGAACTGACTCATTGTCTTGTGCAATATCAACACAAAATACCTCACCAATTCTTTTTGATTGTTTTTTCTTGCAAATACTAGATTTGCCTAGTGTTTGTCTACATATCCTACATAATTTTTGAAGGTTGATTCGGTGAATATCAGCCATAATGGCGTGTAGGTTGTTCAGGTGGATGGGGTGAAAAGACAGGTAAAAGTGAGGTCTTAAAAGGAATTCAAAAAAACATGATAGAGTTATGGGATAGCTTTTTTGACAAAGATGTTTCTTGGTTGCTTGAAGCTTATTTTCTTTGTAAAAATTCAAATGGTAATATATTCAGGTCGCTCAAAATAATAAAATTTTGAAATTCGAACTTTTTTCGCGCCAACGATCTTCTCAAGCGTAAAAAGGACCTTAGAAACATATCTTTGTGGTACCCTGGTCATCCAGTAAACGATTAAAATTAACAGTTGGAGCTTTGCACTTCATACATCAAAACTCGAGCAGTATTTACAGATGAGGGTGACCAGGGTTTGATAGGCTCACCTCGCTGTGAGATGTGATTTTAACCTCCGTTTCCGTTTTATCCTTTTGCTTGTAAATATTTCTGCCCAGATAGGTGTTTTGTTTTCATGTTTTTGTATAGATTATATTATTAATACGATTACATTTGAGATTTGTATATGATATTGGCGAAATAAAAAATAAAATAAAATAAAAAAATAAAAAATATCTCGTATGCGTCGAAGTTTACCTATTTAGGACAGATTTGGAGGTAATTTCTGTGACTTGATAATGGTAACAAAAATATTCTCCAGTGACTTTGTGCAGGCTAGTTTTCTGAATCCCGCTAATAGCCAGTGTGCAAAATCGTCAAAAAATCACTGCGACGGAGAGCACTTTTATTGAAATTGTGTGAAATTGTCTCATCGCAGAGTTTTTTTAACAAATGTGCCGGCTGCGTAATATAGTAAGATAGATAAAACGTGTTCCACGATATCATCCATGGCCACACGCGTCAACCTCCTGCGCCACAGTATCAGTAGTGACCAGACCACCTGATATAGTAAATCATACTCCTAAAGTTTGCGATGGAAAATTTATTGATTTTGTTGCGCTACTACCATCTGACTTTGCCTCATCCATACAGATATTTCGTAAGATTTTTAACTGTCTCATTGTAAGGTTAGATGAGACGTTTTACTGTCTCTGTCGTCCAACTCATTCAAGGAACGACTGACCATATTTGGGTGTGCCTCTTATTTTTTATGTTTTTGGGATGGAAGAACAGCTGTCTTTCGCAGGGGAAATCAAAACACGACAGCCTTGTAAATATTTGGATGTTTTATTTGCATCACCCAACAAGACAGTATACACGTGTCATTTAAGGTAATAGTCGTGAAAGGTATCATCGTTTAAGGTAATAGTCGTGAAAGGTATCATCGTTTAAGGTGATAGTCGTGAAAGGTATCATCGTTTAAGGTGATAGTCGTGAAAGGAATCATCGTTTAAGGTAATAGTCGTGAAAGGTATCATCGTTTAAGGTAATAGTCGTGAAAGGCATCATCGTTTAAGGTAATAGTCGTGAAAGGTATCATCGTTTAAGGTAATAGTCGTGAAAGGTATCATCGTTTAAGGTGATAGTCGTGAAAGGTATCATCGTTTAAGGTGATAGTCGTGAAAGGTATCATCGTTTAAGGTGATAGTCGTGAAAGGAATCATCGTTTAAGGTAATAGTCGTGAAAGGTATCATCGTTTAAGGTAATAGTCGTGAAAGGCATCATCGTTTAAGGTAATAGTCGTGAAAGGTATCATCGTTTAAGGTAATAGTCGTGAAAGGTATCATCGTTTAAGGTAATAGTCGTGAAAGGTATCATCGTTTAAGGTAATAGTCGTGAAAGGTATCATCGTTTAAGGTAATAGTCGTGAAAGGTATCATCGTTTAAGGTAATAGTCCTGAAAGGAATCATCGTTGTAATCCTGCAACTACATCCCGCTCACTATTTGTTACATGGGTACGAATGCACGTTAACCCACCAATCTTAACTCTGGATTGACGAGCGTCGTAATGTGATTGGCTCTACCTATTATCAGAGAATACTGTGGATGTTATTGAGATGTACATATTTTCAAAACGTGTGAAAGATTTATAATCCGAATGAAGTCAATGCTGCTTTTTCGGCTTATCGGATGACAGTTAATCTTCTTCTTCATCTGAGCTTGAAGACGAATATTGCGCAATTGCAGACAAAGAAAGTTTCTCCTCATTGCTTTTATTTACAGGATCACAACATTCTAAAAGAAAAAAATCTATATTTAGGATTAACAGATTACGTTTTAGATTATCGGAGTATTTTTATTGACACCAGTGCATGATAACCTTGTTTACTAGAAAAAGAAATTGGCGCCTAATCACATAGTTTTTTTGGCTGTTCACTACGAAAAACGCCCTTGGTTGGCGCCCTACTACTACTACATCAACCACCCATTTGCCAAACAGTGCTCTTTTCTGCACGCCCACTTCAACCATAAGTATGGTAAAATAGATCATGAATAATGTAGACTGTCAATTATTAATTCTAGACTTAATAGTAAATTAAGTAAGTAACTAGTCCTTGGGATTCCATCCATAACGATTGGTTCTTCTGCCCGCCAACTTGCAACTAGTAGTTGACTTACCGCCAGAGATACGTATAGCATTGCTCTAACTTGCCCGAAGGCCATCCAGTGTGCAGTCAGTCGATGGCGCCTAATGGGCCGATACGCTGCTTTTAAAGTGCATCGGAGTGGAGTATTGAGATACGGCATGACTGGACTCGAACACTAGTCCCATCAGTTGAACTCGAAGGTGCTAACCGCAAATGTATTTAGAAAAATTGAAATTTAAAACCTTTTAGCAGTCCTTACTTGGTTTTTCTGTAATCGTTTCTTCAGTTAAATTAGGTTTTTTCTGCGCTACATCGTTCTTTTCCACATCACACGATGATTTCCTTTAACAGAAATACACAATAGAAACCTCTGGTGACTTGTACCTGTATTGTATGAGATCAGAATCTGGTTCATGCTGGCTTAAGATCGAAGTCAATAAAATAAGTATTAAATTACGGAGAATTTAAAATTGAAAAGCTGATAGGATAAGAGAACTGGGAAGGAATACAAACTAACAAAGAAGTTTTGGTTCTCTGTACGAATTGATGTGGAAATTAAAAAGGACAGTTGAAATTGACTTTTCAAGATAAAGATAAAACAAGTGAGGCAGAAGGGCATAAAAATATGAAGCCTTTCTTTACTTGCTCTCTGAAATGTATTCAACAAATGTTTAAACTGTGCTGATAAAGTTCACTGAAAGTGGCATTTTGAATATCTTGAAACTATCTATAATTTTACTGAGAAAATCAAAAGTATCATCACAAACCTTTTTCTAACAAACATTGACATAAGTTCTGCTTGAGAACGATTTTTCTTCTTATAATCATCTGACAGTTTGACTTTTTTTGATTCAGTTGTCTTACATGACGTCACTTCCACTTTATCTAACGCGGCATATTCTCATTGAGTTAAGGTTTTATAGTTCCAGAATAGATTATTATCTATATATCTTTCTTTAGTAATCCTATGCGTAAAGCCATGTTAAAATAGTTTGGAGGGAGAGAGCAATGATGATGTCATATCTCAAAAGTGAAGTACATCACGTTATTTGAAAGGATACTTTGTACTGTTCAATTTCTTTATTGTCAAATCTTTTCCCATCAATTTCAGCTTGCCTTTTTGAAATCATGCTTAAAAATGATGCATCTTCGTCGTTCAGTCCTTTATAAATCTGATTTTCTGAAATGTAAAAATTAGTTAAGAAAGTTTTTTGTTGCCATTAGTTTTATTTAGGGTAGCTAAGCCTGTTTTGGATGAAATAGGTTTACAGCTTAATAAGATGTTTTAAGGCTATTTATATAACTAACTAAATTTCAACTGCTCTTCGAATTCATCCTGCTTTTTGTCTTTTTGTTCTTTCAATCGTTCATATAAAGATCGACAATCTTTTGGCTCCTCCACAGCTAAAACAAAAATATATAAACATTGGTCAATTTGGACATTAATCTTCAGTCAAACCAAAAGAAATGCTACATAATTTTTATTAAGTTTAAGAAACACAATCTGTCCACACAACAATGTCATAGAAACGATTTTAACAATTTTATTGTAAGTTGCATTAACATATCTTGTACAAAAAATGATTCGAATATGTAATTTAGTTTAAAAGATTCAAAAATGTACTGCAATAAAAAATATTTGTTTCGTTTTTATCATTGTTTTTTTTAATAAACTTCTACTAATTCTTTATAGGCCTCTCTATATTTTTATTTTCACATTAGAGATATGACAGTGTCATAATGACATTAATCTATCAATACTTTTTCTATGTAACTGCATGAAAATAAATAGCCTTGGTTTCATATAATGGGATTTGATGCCTTACTGTAAAGCAGGGTGACTTCGATCTGCAGGGTGACTTCGATCAGTAAAAATAAACTGTTAAAACTCTGAAATTAAAGTGCGTTTTTCATATTTTTCAAGATTTTTATTTAGATTCCTATTGTAAAATATCACCTGAATCGTCTTCAAGGGAAACAATCAATTTCTTCCGAAATTAACGACGAAAAACATCAAAATTTCCCTGCTTACATTGGTCATCGCTCTACGTCACATTCAAGAGTCTAGCCTGGTCATTGCCCTACGTCACATTCAAGAGTCTAGCCTGGACATTTTTGGTACATATGTGAAGTATAGAGGCTGAATGTAAAGAAAATAGAAATAGAAATTCTGTTCTTCACTGCTATATTCCGTTTTTCTTTTCTTTATTCCTGTATCGATAATATCACGTTTATAAAAACATGAAAAAAACAAATGTTTTATATCGCTATAAGTTACATGTTTGCAAGAACTTCGTGAAAAGTCGTTGTATCTCATGGGAGATTTAATGACTTACCGAAGAAATTTTAATAAGTGTGCTCTGTCCCCATGATAACAGATCTCAAAAATGTTGTTTGAGATACAATGAAATTTCAATGTTAATTTCGATTCGTATGAACGAGGGTCACACTGTGTGAATGTCGTATATTTTTTGTTTGACTAACATTCGCTGATATTTTACGGTCAAATATTTACCGCGGATGAGAAGTGGTGGTCTGTTAATATTGTGCTAATAGCGCTTTAAAAACATTCCCAAATATAATTATAAGTAGTTTGGCACTTCTCAAAAGCTGATCGAAGTCACCCCATAATCGATATTGCCGTTTTCTTGGAAAGATCAGGTTATTTCTATGGAATTACAAGATTAGATAATGTGAAATTTTGCACTGAAACAGAGAAAATATGTAATGTAATGATTCCAAAGTTTCAGAAGTAATGGTTTATTGTATCAGAAGTTATTTTTAAAATTTTATAAAGCACCGAAAGCTGTAGGCACTTATGCAATGTTTACCAGTTGATTTGGTTCATTATGTTTGGTTTTCTCACAAGTATAGTCCAACATAATGGATCTTATGTGGGACCCCTCAATCGTACGGCGGATCCCTATTATATTTACTTGGTTTGTATATCAGTATATATAACAGTATATCATACATCATCTGAAGTTTTAATTTTTTTCACAATCCATTAATCACTATATAATTTCAATTATACCATCTCTCATATATGTGATTACAAGCGTTGATAAAGCTGGTTTGATGACTAAAATAAATCGTTTCTGTCCTCTCAAGTTAGGAGAATAGAAATAATCCCAATCTTTCAAATTAATAATAAAAACATACGTATCTCTCTTCCAGCAGCTCGAGCTTCAGCCCATTCTTCTTGTCGTTTCTTCTTTGCTTCTTCGACCTCTTTCTCAGTTACGAATCTATTCATTTCTCTTAAAGATAAACGATAATCTAAAACAAATGTTAGGATGATGACGCTTGTTGTATACCGTGAGTTGGGGTGAGATTCAACTCTGTGGGGCGAGATTCAACATGCCAAAATCAAGCTGCACCTGGTCAATAATTTAGTTGTATAACTTGGTTTAGTTTTAAAAACGTAATGTATACATTACATTTTTAAAACTAAACCAAGTTATACAACACAAAAAAGATTTAAAGCAAACGTTCATGAATGATTATATACCATTTAGTGAGACTCTGGCTATTAAAATGTCACGATCCATTAAGCATTATGTCATCGCATTATGTAATAGGCTTCAAATATTTTGATGTCAAAATAACCGCGTTGAACAAAACCCGTTTTCCAATGGGAATGTTGTTTAGTTAGTATCTCTGTGAGAAGAATGTTTTCCTAAATTTCATGTCGGTTCGTTAGATTTTGATATACAATTTAAGGTAAAAGTTGTTATAAGAAGAAGTTCAAAATTTGACATCAGGTTGATCGAGTATTTCACAAACGGTCAGCATTTTTTTTTGTGTGAATCACAACAACACACACTGCTGCTTGAAAAGGAAAGTGAATGCCTGGTTTCTACATTGCAAATCGGTTAAGTTGCACCTATTAGGATAAGATAGTCTAGTCGAGTCAGAGATTTCAAATCTTGCGAAAAAAGTTGTAGATTGCATTTAAATGTATAATACTGTCAGACAAAATTTACCAAGATCAGTATTAATTCAGTAACATAACATCAACTGAGTAGCAATAGGAATTGATGGAGTGTATATGATGTGCACTTCTTTACACAAAACCCTTTACAAAATACACGCTTTTTTTACAAGAACCAGTAAAATCTGACCTGAGGCTGGCTGTTGTTATCTTTTGAGCCTTTTTCAGCCTGAATTGTTCTTATTTTGTTCTTAGCTTTAAGATTTCAGCCTCATTTTGTTCTTATTTATGGAACTTCCAGCAAAATTAAAATCTTTTTAAAAGCAACTGTTTAAAAGCATTGTTGCTGTTCGGTAATGACCCGATATGAGTATGGAAGGTGAAAAAAACAACAACTTCTAAACCATTTGACAGTGAGAGAATTCACGTCATGAGTTGTTCCTATCATGAATTGTTCTTATTTTACAACAAAATTCAGGCTTACGCTGTTTTTAATTTTTGAAACATTAATTTGAGCCTCAGGTTGTTCTTATTTTGTTCTTATTTTTTGGACAAATCTGAGGCTCGTGTTCTTATAAAATTGTTCTTATAAAAAAAAGCATGTATATATATATATATATATAATTGCACAGTCATCAATTCTCTCCATCATTTTACATCTCAGCTCACGACACAACACACGCACAGTAAGACCCGCTGGTAAGCTTTGTAGGTGCGCTGGGTTGGACGAAAGGTGTTTTAAGGGGTGATATTGCTTAGTGTGAAAACCATCTTTAAGAAATAATTTTGCAAGTGATCAATCTCAACTCCTTCTCAGTTTGTTTCACTCATAGCTTCCGCCAAACACACCCCAAAATATGACCCGCGCATTAGTAACTTTTATAAACATGCTTGAAAGAGAGAAAAGGTGGCTGGGTGGAGGGGGTGGACATCATTTCATGATGGAAACCGTCTTTAAGAAATCCTAACTGGTATTTTAAAAATAAAAAACGTGTGCGGCTGTATACAAAGTCGTGTTGGGATTTGAAGAGCTCAAAGGTATTGTAAAAATGTAAAAAAATTTTTATTGTAGAGTGTAGTATAGATTACATCTTGGTTCAGATATGCGATGTTGTTGCTTTGAAATTTCGAATTATTTTGTTGAATGTTGTGGATGTTAGGAATGTGTGGTGGTCTGGATGATGATGGTGCTGTTGAAATCTCGCCCCACAGAGTTGACTTGAATTTCGCCCCAACTCACGGTATGGGTTTACTTTATCATTAAGGTAATTTCCTCTAATAGTTTCTTAGCATCACAATCGGACTACACTACAGCATGAGGAAAAGCATTAGGTTTCGCTCAAAAAGAAGTATAATTTTTCTCACAGCATCGTCACCATTATGTTGTGAGCGAGTCACGGAACCGGGGGAAAAGCAAAAATCTGGTGAGATCGATGTGCACCGAGAAAAGAGGAGACGAGTTCCGTGTTTCGAGTGATATTATAGACTCGCATTACTAACACTTTGTGCTTTTTTTCTTAGCAGGGTATGGAAGCGAAACTGAGAAACGGTTTCAAAATCAAGTTTTTGTTCACTGGAACAGGTACTTGCGTAATATGGAACAATTTGATAATAGAATTAACTTTCGAATTCGTGCGAATACTCCAATATAAAAATCATATCATACACAAAAATCAGAGAGAGACCAGCTTTAAAATCAAGTATTAAATAAATGTAGACGTTGTTGTGTATTTGGTTTAAAGGAATGGATTCAATCTTGAGTTGCATATTACACAGGTGATGAATATGATTTTACAAATTATTTGTTATGAGAATTAATTATAACCTTTATGGTGAATGCTTCGACACATAACATGCAGCTATAATTGAGAGCAAGGGTAAGTGTTTTTTAACCACAAAGGATGATGTTGAAAGTTTCATTGAAAGTTATCGAAAGGTCACTGTGTTATTCTTTGGCGTGTACAACATAATCGATCGAGGATCACTGATAAAAGTGGCCATTTTACTGGTGCACAGGTATATATGCAGGTATTTATCACCGTGGCTTAGAGCATCCACAGACTAACTAGCTGCTTCGTCAGTTTCATTGTGTTGTTGTATTGTGTAGGAACGCCGGTTTTTGAAATGAAAAGGAAAGGATTGGAGTATAGAATTCAACGGTATACCATTTACAAAGTGAAGCTACTGTAGAAAGTAGGTGCTGCATGTTTGGGAAAGATTTCAGTCGAAAAACTGACACAAAGGTACTTAATGGGTCCTCGTACATTTTTCATTTGTTTCTCCATTTTTGCATGGGCTTTATACGTGCATTGCACAAAAAGTAAAAATAACAAAAAAGCTTTTTAAACCGTAGGAACCAGAAAATTTATATAACACGGCTACTCCAGAAAAGAGAAAAAAACAAAAACAAGAATTCAAGGGTCCAGGAAGAAATATTTTCCCGCAAAGTTAATAGTTCGGGAAGTAAATATGTACCCAAATTTTGGATTAGACATTGGCCGTTATGGTTTGTCATCATATCGCCAAAACGAAAACTTAAACAAGATAAATTGGGAGCGCTCCGAACAGCCATTAATCAAAAAACAGCAAAGCCATCGAAAAGGTTTTATTTGCTCATACCAACAAAAGAATTGCACGAAAATCATGATCCTGAACATAAAGGTAATTTGTTTGTGCAACCGTTCCAAAAGAGTGATCGAAAAGATATACGAACTTGTTAGCGAGGGCATCGTTGATCCAAGGATCATTAAACTTCAATTGAATGATTTCGTAAAAAACGTTTTACAGAAAGATGCCATCACTGCGATTGACCCAACTAATGCATCTTATTATCCGGATTTAAATACAATTTCAAACCACATAAGATTGGCACTTCGAGCATATCGGTATAACAAGTTAGATCAAGCATCACTGCAATCTAAAATCGAGGAGTGGAAGAAAAATAATAGTGAAAGTTCTTTCTTTTTTGACTTCAGTCAATAAGTGATGACGGAAAAGAAACTGACTTTCTGTACGTTCATCAAGAAAAGTGGCAGAAGGAAATGTTACAAAAGTACGGTCGAGAGACGCTACGTACAGAAGCACAAAATACGCTCTTCCACTATTTATCATGGCAGTCCAAACTAACGTCGGATACTTTCCAGTGGCAGAATTAAAGAGGCACTAGAAATCATAAAAGATTGGAGTGTAAGCTGATAAAGTACTGTATGGGATGACAGACTACAGTGAAGCTGAAATATCGGCCCTCGAAAAAATTTTTGATGGAATGACTGTTTGCATCTGCGACTTTCACAGAGAACAAGCATAGACTCGATAGGCTAGGAAAAGTGAAAATAAATTATCTTTCCAAAAACAGGAACATTTTTAATGCACATGAGAAGCATCGCATTAAGTTATACGTGGAAAGACTTACGCGAACGGTTAAAAAAACTTAAAGGGAGTCCGTTGTGGGAACAAGAATCTATACAACACTGCGTGAATCAATATTGGCTCCCTCTTTTGCATGGATGGGTTAAATTTTATCGCAATCCACTAGCCGACCGCTCCGTAACGACAAACAACAGAGTCGAGTTTTAAAGCATATGTATTTGAAATACTATTGCGACAGAACGGTTACTGGGTTAATAACAATGCTACTAAATACTTTCTTGCCGGAACGTTGCCAATTACCGTAAAGCTTCGAATAAACGCCCCCTCGAATAAACGCCCCCTGAAAAAGTAAAATTGTTTAATAAACGCCCCCTCGAATGAACGCCCCCCTGAAAAAGTGAAAGTATTTCATAAACTAGAAGGAGGCGGGAGAAAATGTATCGACGAGCAGTTGGAAGAAGACCTGGTTTTGTGTGTTTACCAACAACGGATGAAAATGCTCCTTTTAGTAGGAAAATGATCATTTTTAAAGCTAAAAAGATGTTCAATGAAAAGAATGAAGATCCTTCAGTCCAAGATTCTTTTGTGGCAAGCAGAGGCTGGTGTGAAAAGTTCATGAGAAGACGTGGTTTTTCACTTAGAAGAAAGAAAACTACAGCTAAAAAAGATCCTTCCTTTTTATTGATCATTTAGTTGCATACGTTGCATAATTTTCATAGAATTTTAGAGCATTCTTTTTTGTCCATTTTTCCAAAATTTAAAGAACGCCTCCCTCTTTTAAACGCCCCCAAAAAACTTCGAAAAATTTAATAAACGCCCCGGGCGTTTATTCGAAGCATTACGGTATATGCAAAAGAGAACAACAAACTGGCTTCGACGATCTTCTGCATACAATGAAAACATACCCATCTATCTACCTACATGAAAGGCCACACAGTTTCGTTAAACATGTTCTGAAGAGACAATATGTTAGTTGTGTAGATGAACTGAAAGGCGTTTTCAAATTCCAATCGCAAACACCAGGAAGCACAGTTTTGTATAACGTTGATCTATCCGTCCCTTCGTGCAGCTGCTACGACTTGAACATTTTGTATCTACTTTTTTAATTTCCGCGCGCATTAACGTAGGAAATTGCTTGGTTCACACATTCTACTATCTGTCTGTGTAACAGTCTTTCGTCGTTTTAGGATAGTGTTCTGAGATTTCAGATTGTTTGTTTATTCTCTGAATGTTACTGTTAAAACTGAAAAGCCATTTAAATAGTGCCTTGAAAAAAACCTATCAGATTACTGGTGGATACAATCAATAAATGCATGAAAATTTCTAATGAATGCGTAAAATATGTATATTTTACGCTCGGCCATTTGTTGTTTGCGAGCTTTTTTAGTTGACTGTTCGGCTGACAAGAAGGTGTACACAAACAATCCAACCCCATCTGGTTGAAGTGCTCTTCCTCGAAGGTTAAGAAATTTGGAAAATAGAGAACACGGGCCATAAAAGCCATGTAAACATGATGAAAACACTTATAAAAGGTAATTGAATAAATGAGATCAAGCCTCGGCCCTTACCCTCACTGACCCAGACACATTTCACATGGTTTACAAAAGTCTAGTGGTAACGATTTGTCAGACGAATATATTGCAAAACATGATTGAAGAGCTTATTGTAGAAGATTAATGAAGTTTCAAAGAACCTTTTAGAATGAGTGTTAAGGACTTGATATGTTGACGACCTTATCTTTCTCCATAGTTATTATTCAGCATCAACCAAATATAACATTCTAGAACCATCGAACTGATTAATAGAGCGAAGATTCTCCACCAAATGATTGATTTCCCCTAGCAACAGAATATATTGCCCTTAAAGGAGAAATGGCATGCTTGTTTAAAGGATATTGAAGCTGGCATAACTATTTCAATGGCGATGACAGTTACATTTAGAAAATTTTACAAATATTTGGGGACTTTATGGAAGCATAAACAATACTACATAAAAACACATAATTAAAAATTTTTATAAAAAGATGCGTACGATAATAATGATAAAATATAGAAACAGTATTGTGGTCCATCTATCACCTGGTAACAAAGTTGTCCAAAAATAACTCTAAACCATTATTCAAGCATCACCAGTATTAACAAACAGTTCGTTACCAGAAAATTTGATGATGGAAAAACTCTGAGTTTAAAAGAAAAAAGGCAGCAGCACATGTATTATAGAAATTGTAGAACATGTTTTTAATTAAAATATTTTGTAGAAGAGAAAAAGTATAGTTTCCGAAACAAAGTCATCAATTAAACCAGAAACATTGTTGTGGTTTGCCTTCTATAGGGGCAAAATTAATTTTATGCTGTACTGACCGTGACTGTTATTTTCATGACAAAAAGTTATTCGACGAATTAAGTTGTTTTACTTGCTATAGGATACTTAAGACGTCTTTCATCTTATTTCGAGAGAATCATTGGTCGAAGCATCAATTTCATTGATGAAGCACGGAGCTACATCATGATCAAAAATAGGAAATTGGCGATTGTAGCCATCCCATTACGTATTGAAAAATGAAACGATCCCAAATTCTTCTTTCTGGAAAATCTGTTTATTATGGCTCCGACAAATTTCACCATCCACAGAATCATGAGGAATATATTCGATCTCTATGGTGACAGCGAATGGACCCTAAACAAACAATTTTTTTGATAAGATGTCAGAAAGGATGCCCAAATGCATTGCTTTTAATCTTAGTTACGGCAATGTGAAACTGGTAAGCTTTTTAATCGTTTCTCAAATACCGTAATGCTTCGAATAAACGCCCCGGGCGCATTTTTCGAAGTTTTTTTGTTTTTTTGTTTTTTGTTTTTGCTTTTTTTTGTTTTGTTTTCTCATTCGAGGGGGGCGTTTATTAATGAATTTTACTTTTTCAGGGGGCGTTTAAAAGTTTCTTGAAGAAGTCTTGACAAACAAAATGAACAAAATAAATAAAATAACAGACCATAAGTTTTTGCAAGCCAGAAACCTGTGTCCATCTTTCAATATCGGACGGTCGGTCGGAACTAATGGACGATTCGGAACAGTCAAACTGAAGACTCTTGGAAAAGTATTCCTGCAAATACGTCAGAGAAAATTAATCACAAACTTTGACAACAAAACAAATACATTTGAAACAGGGTTAATAAATATCTCATGGATCACAAAGATAACACGTTTTATTATTTATGACGGAGTGTTACTCACAGGCATCAATGATTTCTCCTGATTCATGGAGTCACCAGGTACCTCCAACTCCTAAAAACACAAAGACTTTTTTATACTCATTCAACATTCATCCCAGTGGGAAAATCGTCAAACCACTGCGATGAGGTGCATTTTTGTTGAAATGATATGTATATTTCTATAGTAATGCACTCCTTCACTGCGAGAGTTGTTAGAATGATATAAGTAAGTAAGTAACTGGGAGTTTTTAGTCTTTGGGCTTCCATCCGGAACGGTTGGTTCTTCTGCCCGCCGACTTGGAACTAAAGTCTATTTCAAATTAGCTGGCAGTGTTTTTTCAAACCTCAATAACTTTTGATAGAATTTGAATTAAGTAGCAATTTTGTGTGGAAAGATTATCGGAAGTGGGATATGATTTTGATAAAAAAAATCGATGAAATATCGAAAATGAAGAAGAAAAACGAAAAAGAAAAAAATCAACTTCTTGTCTATTCATGCTATGGACATGAGTTTCACACACGGGAAACTTTAATCTTAGCTCAACTAAAATGTGAAAAAAAATTGAAAAATATTCTTGCAATCGGAAGATATGGCTATCAAAAGAGCTTGAGTTGACTTTCTTTGACAGAATAGGAAAATTAGAAATTCATGGAAAACCAGGGGGTAACGTATAAGTACATTTACTTACATAATTAATCGTGCAACTTGTGTCTAGAGGGATTTAATGAATGATATACAGTGTGTTTCAAAATGTCTTATCCGCCAACTTTCAAGGCGTATATCTCATTACATGTCTTATAAAATATTGGGAATTTTATATCACAAGAAAGAGCTTTTCATGCTCTATCCGTTAATATAAAATGTTTGCCAAAATATTTGTTCTTCGAAAAGATATTGAAGAAAACCTCAACGGTTTGGTTCATTGAATTCTTAAAAGTCAATTAATTCATTTTACAATGAAGGCCATTTGTAAACACAATAAAAAAATTAAAAATCATCACACAGTAAAAAAATTTTTTTTGAAATTTTTATGATTAGTTGCTATGGGAAATTGATACGCAAAGCTATACTTAAAGTTTTCTAAAGGCTTCATCAGCAAAACAAAAGAAACTTACACCATTAAAAAGTCATTAGCATGTCAGTTAATTGACTTTTAAGAATTCAATGAACCAAATCGTTGAGGTTTTCTTCAATATCTTTTCGAAGAACAAATATTTTGGCAAACATTTTATATTAACGGATAGAGCATGAAAAGCTCTTTCTTGTGATATAAAATTCCCAATATTTTATAAGACATGTAATGAGATATACGCCTTGAAAGTTGGCGGATAAGACATTTTGAAACACACTGTAGTTTTATTAATGGTGTCCAACTATTTAGCAGTAAATCTTGTAACAATAGCAAATACAATTCTTTTATATGATACAAAAAGAATGTAACGACAAAAAATTCTTTTTAACACGAATTATTAGAAAGTTACCACAGAGAAAAAAGTACCAAAGCATTACAAGTTATCAATCTCATCTTCATCATCAGAAGAATTTTCATCATCTGATTCACCGATTGAAATTATAAAACGGTCATTTGAAACCTCATCCGTCCCAAAGTCCTTTTGCGAAAACTCTGCCTCAACCTTCTTGGCATGGTGTGATTAGTGTTGCACCAAGTCTCATCCTGGTAAAAGACCTGGTAACCCTTTTCTCTCAGCTCTTTAATTCTGCGAAGATATTTGTGTCTCTGAACTACGACATCAAGCCTCTGGTACACCTGCATCTTCTTATTGCGACGTTTACAAACAAAACCGAGCGTTTTGATTACACGAAATAATAAAGTTTGGCTGATTTCTGGGAAATCCGGAAGCTCTCGTACTGCTTTATAGATCTTTTCGATTGTTGGTATTTCTGGAATAGGCTTTTTGTAAAATCCTAAAATAATTCTCGAAATCGCCGCTTTGTGAAAATCATCAATTTGGGTTGGTTTCGGGCCCGGCTTTGAAGGTTCACCGTCACGTTCAGCAGATTTCGATGAAAAACGATAAGCTGTTCTTTCAGATACTTTGCACATTTCGGCAGTTAATTTTGCCACGTTTTTTGACAAAAATACTGGCTCACCCCTCTTCTCCCTGGCAACGGCATCCTCTACCCAGGACTTAATGTTTCTTATGATTTCCTGGGCATCTTCAGAATACGAATTTTTAATTTCAACTTTATTGTTCACATTTTTCTTACGTCTTTTGACTGGAGGACAAGGCAGAAGGTTTTGCAGAAAAGAAGCTTTTCGTTTACCAACAGATTCCATGGCTAGACAAACTCGCAAAGTAAGAAAGAAATCTGTTTCTCATCAGAAAGCTTTTAAAGGTTGATTTTTTAAAAGGAAACTCTTAAACCTGTTTCTTTGGTTCTACCCTTGGGACTTTTCGTCACATCTTTTATCTGACTTTTTAATTGCTGTTCAAACGTGAAATTTACGACCAATGCATTAATTTTTTTGCAAACCCCCGTATTTTTCAATTTTTCTGTAAAACATTAAAAGTCAAAAAAATCTTACCTTGTTGGTTTCTTTAAGCCATATCTTCCGATTGCAAGAATATTTTTCAATTTTTTTTCACATTTTAGTTGAGCTAAGATTAAAGTTTCCCGTGTGTGAAACTCATGTCCATAGCATGAATAGACAAGAAGTTGATTTTTTTCTTTTTCGTTTTTCTTCTTCATTTTCGATATTTCATCGATTTTTTTATCAAAATCATATCCCACTTTCGATAATCTTTCCAACGAGCACAAAATCGCTACTTAATTCAAATTCTATCAAAAGTTATTGAGGTTTGAAAAACACTGCCAGCTAATTTGAAATAGACTTTAGTAGCTGACTTACCGCCAGAGATACGTATAGCATTGCTCTAACTTGCGTGAAGGCCAGTGTGCAGTCAGTCGATGGCTCCTAATGGGCTGATACGCTGCTTTTAAAGCGCATCGAAATGAAGTATTGAGATAGTCCATATTAAATGAATGAATAATATTGTTTGTCAAACCTTCATTCCGCTAAAACTTCGAACAATCGAATCTTTTTCCTCTTTACATAGATTTTACTTTAGTTAAAACAGTAATATCATCCTTACCCCACACACTTCGATAATTTTCGCATCACAGCAAGTCGTTTCACCCACGCTTTCAGCGTGAATAACAACATTACACATGTTCGAACAGACAGGAAGAAATCGCATTTCAATCACAATGCCATACTCGAAATGGATTGACTGACTTGCTGGTAACCCTATAAAAGTCATGTCCTAAATCAACGCACTTGAATTTTTTTATTGAAAACTTACGTGAATTGATAACCTTACTGTGAAAATCGAACCACATCGCGCTTGGATCTTGTTCACCATTCATAAAGGCATTCGGTAAAGTATTATCACACAAACTGAAAACACGAGTCGTCGTCGACTTATACGTCGGCGACATAGTGTTGGTGATGCAATGACGTTCTGCTTCTTCACGAACAGCTTTACAAGAATAGGTAATCATAGAAAAGCATACGAGATGTAAAAATGAAAATTTTTCTGAAGTTTCTAGAAGACTGACCTTTTCCAACTTTATGAAGTAAAGTTTCAATCTGCATATTCTGCGTTAAATGGAGTGCCAGATGTTTCATATATATACCGTTAGTGTCACCTCGTTTTTCAAATGCTTGCGATTGGGGACAACTGAAATAGATTTAAAGGAAGCTGTAAACGAACTGAAAAATTTCATATCAAAGTACAGAACAATATGAATAATAAACCGAACTAACGTGGCATAACCAAACACACATTGAGCTCCTGGTAAAAATGGCGGATCGAACGCTTTAAATTCATTCGATAATGTGTCACTTCCAGCCCTAATTAAACAAAAAAACAGCAAAAGAGAATAACAACATGTTTTCTTTTGTACATAAATTGAACTGTAGTAAGAAAGTGATTACCTAATACGGCACACATCCAGTAACAAAACATCTAGCTTGGTGGTCTTACAATGTTGAATCTTTGATAAAACATATTCTGCTGAAAGGGCTGTATCAGCTTTCCATTCGTTAGTCGCATCTGTTGGAACTAAGTATGTTTTGCCATGTTCTTCAAATCCATGACCACAAAAGTAAAACAAAGAGTAAACGCCTTTGGCACATTTTAACAGTTTGCAAAATCCTTCAATAGCTTCTTCCATTTCACGTTTGGTAAGATTCACTAAGCAAGTAACCTTGAAGCCAACTTTCTCCAGAGTTGCTTGAAGAAGTTTCCCATCATCAATAGGATGAACTAATATTTCACTTTTACTTCGAGGAAATTGGTACTTCTGATTGGCTATGACCAGGGCCAACTTAGCGGTAGCTATGGTTAAAAAAAGTTTGAAATTTCACATTGGTAAATCCTGATTTTCCTCTTAAACTAAAAATTGTAACGATTTTTACCAAATTCCTGGTTGCGAAAAAGGTCCACAGGATGTAATTTCAGATGAGCCAATCTAGTCAAAATTTCATTTCCCTGAATGGTAGCTTTGCATGAATAGTGTCCTTCATCAGCAGGTTGAAACTCACGGAACACCAAGTTCGGATCACATTGATTCATCATTCGGTAGCCATTTTTATACCACTGATAGTGGTCAGCAGCAGTGTTGCACGTTAGGACAAAATACTGACCAGGGTACATGTCAACCACTTGCTCATTCAAGTCTAGAAGAAAGTTGAATATTTATTTTTAACCATCTAGGGGGGTAGGACAATTAGATAAATTATAGTTAAGATTAAAGATTGTAACAAATTTTTATTTTAGGTCCAGGTTGAACAGTTTAACGATTAAAATAAGAACTGGTAAGTTTGGAAGTGTGGAGTCATCTTGCTTATTTTCTACAACTTTTCAGGGGGTATTTTCAAGTTGAAAACATTGGATGCGTTTGAAAAGTATTGAAAAATTATTTCAGAATTTTAGTTAGACTAATCTAGAATCTAGAAGTTCTTGTTAGGTTTCTTTCCATTGTGTGCTGAATTATGAAACAATATAATTATAAATCGGTTACCATAACCACTGCTATAACCATTACTGCTGGAAATGCCTCCATCTGGAGCAGTGACACCATTAACTGGAAAACAAAAACACAGCCATCATTGATATGAAAGGTACAAATACAAATGAACAAAAAATAATGAAATTGTACCAATTTTAGCAATAAGTGGTGCCACTTGCACAGATGCAATATTAGTATATTCAGAACCAATAGGGTTTGTAACCCGGCAATAATAATCCCCATTTTCTTCTTCAGTCACATTCTTTAATCGAAGTTCAGGTGTACATTGCCCTGACAATGGTGATTGATACTTGTACCATTGAAAACGAGGGCGAGGGAATCCACTGGCCTTACATGATAAACAAATATCTTGCCCAGCTTGAACAACAACAGATGATGGATGAAGTTTTATTTCGACAGGTTCTATCAAATCAATGAAACAATCTTAAGTATTCATTTTAATGCAATATAACTTTTTCAACAAGTCTCTGCTAAAAGTATGCTTTCCTTATGCATTTTACCAACACTACCTTAAGGTTTTTTTGGGTTTTTTTCGTGGATTAATTTTTGCAAATTTTGGCCAAATTTGCAAAAATAAATCCAAACATTTTCTATGAGAAGCTCTGAAAATTAATCCACGCAAAACACTCTCAAACCTTGGCTCGCAAAAATTAGTCCATGCAAAAAAAATCCCCTTAAGGTAATCAATAGGCATAAAAAGTAGAAGTAAAAGATTCGGTCATGGATGTTTTCTAAAAGTTATGTAGTTATGTAAAATTTATAATTCCTATTGTTTGAACTCCATTAAAGATTGTATTACCAGACCATTTTAGAGAAAAAGAAAAAAGCATATCATAAGCATAAAAAATGATGTTCAAATTATACCTGAAGATGTTACTGAATTATACCTGAAGATGTTACTGAAGTAACGAAAAGCTTCGTAAGAAAATAAATACATTTTTAAAAAACTTTTGCGTTTATTTATTTATATTGTTTCTGGCTAACTGACAATGGTGTTCAAATTATGATGATTATTTAAAAAAGATGTTGGGTTCACTGTTTTTACTTTTTTGTTATATACTCTTATTAATTGAGTTTTCTAGCAATTCATCAGCCATCAAACCTTAGTGCTTTTGTGAAGAGAAATTTTGAGAGCATTTTGATTGTGTGAAGTTGTATTTCTTTTCTTACAAATATTTGGCATCAAATGTATTTCGAAGTGGATTTTGGATTTTATGTATTATATCAAAAAATAAAACGAAATGGAATTTTCAAATTTGAACCCACTTAATTCAACTTAATCCTGCATGCCTTTGATTTTTTCTTTTCATCTGTGTGTTTTTCAAAAACTATGAACCACATCAGCAAATCAGAGTGTTTACCATGTGGCTTGATGAGTAAAAGTGCTTCTTGGTGATTTAACCTCTCAAGGTATACCGCTAATTCACCAACTGTCATTAACTGATGCCCAAAATCTGTCAACATGGCCAAAGCTGAGCTACAGCCGGGCCTATAACCTTCTCGTTCAAATTGAGCTATCTATATAAAATATAAAAGAACATAATAGGAATTTTGATTATTGGCTTAGCTGTAACATTGAGTTTCTCTGCACCTGTCCATTTGTGTATGTTCCTGGAGGTAATTCAGCAATTAGTGCACGCCAATCATGAGGTCCATTTACATCAAGAAGGTCTGCTAACTGTCGTAAGATTCGATATGGAAGTTTACGTATTTGTAAATCCATGGTAGTGTTTGAACTAAGAAAAAAGCAAAACATATAAACAATCTTTTTCTACATACCTAGACCTATCAATACATTGATACAAACCAAAAGAGAAAGTAAATAATAATGATATAATAATATTTTTATTATCAAAAAATCTTCAGTGACAGTATTCATTGCACAAAGTTTTCATAAACTTTTGAAATAACTTTGAATTGTTGTATCCATATATATTGTGGCGCCGTAGTATAGTGGTTATCACTCTCGTATTTCATGCGGGAGATCGGGGTTCAATTCCCCTTGGCGGCGATTCACCATGCGCGAGTGAATGTACCATAGCGCCGGGTCGACCCATGCCATGTGAGGGAAATTGGGTAGATGATACATCGGGTGTTGCAGGAGGTCATCCAGAAGAGCACAGGCCCTTGATTGGGTTAGTGTCACTCATGAGAGTGTCAAATACTTCGGAGCCTCCAACCTAAGCCGTGGCCCCTCCTGGAAAGCAGATGCAGTAGCAACTGAGTGAGGCTAGCCACGTAAAACAATACCAAATAAATAAATAAATATCAAGGAAATAAAAAAAAACATTAAAAAGTAACGGTTAACCGTTACACAAGAATAACATTTTATCTTATTATTCAGGGAGTCATGAAGATGCAAAGATGACCATGCAATTTCAAAATATATGGACACACCACTGTACAGACTGTACATGTGATAAAATTGATTGACTTAATTCACAGTGCCCAATGCAGGTGCGAAGGCCACCTGTCATTTAATTTAGTATGTAGTAGCCTTCATGTACGTTAATGGAAGAAATTTTCGCGGGAAATTACCATTGACAACATATTTAACAATAACAAAATAAAGACCGTAAAAACACTGTGCCACTTGAAGCTGAAAGAAAATTGGGATGATAACACACAATTTTATATATATAATCCAAAGGAAAACAACACATCACTATTAAATTATGTTAAATCTATGTGTCAACTTGGTTAGTCTGAGTACTTATAACAATATTGTAAGTCTTACATGAGTACATTTCCAAACCAAAATATTTTTTTAAATTGTTTTTTTTATTTGACCTTTTCTTCTTCACTAACAATAATTAATTATTATAATTATAAGTAACATCAACAGGTAAGGGCTAAGAAAGAATGTTTTCACCAAGGGAGGAGACGTGGAAACATATTCAAGCGAAAAAAATGAACACAAAAAGTCTATTTGGAGTCCCCCCAATAAATAAACCAGAACTATCATTACAAAAACAAAAACAAGTAGACATAACTAGCAATTAGATGGGCTTTAACATTACATTTCTACTATTTTTTTCTTGTGGTCTTTGAACAATATATCTGTGTTCACAAAATGCACGGAGAATTCAATAATATATATTCTTTTTAATGAGTTTCTAGTTTCTAGTTCCTGTTTACTTGCCATTCAGGGTTTGCGGCTACCATTTCTGTTTTGAAATTCTACGAAATTTTATTGCATCAGCTCTTCTCCACGGTGGTTAGTGGTAAAAATCTTGGTCAAAATTTGGATTTTCTAAGAAATAATGGTAGAGAACATGAGAAGCGATTTCGCAAAATGTTTCTCAAAATGGAAAGTGGCTAAGCAAGCAGAAAATACTTGTAGTATTTGTTTTGCAAATATTTCCATGATAGTAGCATTTTAAGGAGAATAAATTACAAATTAATTATTAGGCACTTGATGATGTTATTAATCAAAGATACTTACTTGAGGTTTAAGTAACGTCTGTCTGACTCGTATCACTCAGAACTCGACTTCACCACGCACACACACAACAACCTTACCTCTCTGGATGCTTGGCTTGACCATTTATAAGATGCTCTTCTCAAGATGATAATAATTTGGGAGCAGCGGTTCATCTGGCAATGTGTGTAGAAAATAGTCTTGTGCTTCTTTAAAAGATTCCTTTGGAGAGTTGGCGTCTCTTAAGCCTAAAGAGACGACGCCAACAGCAAGATACAGCACCTTCTATCTTCTACTTCTTCAGACAGATAAAGTCCCTCCAGGTGTTCATGTATCTCTGACTAACTGGTTTCAGGCAGCATTTTTCATCTAGTCTCTGATAAGTTTAGCAGTATATGCTACCCTTTTCTGGATCGAAAACGAAGTTGAAGTTATAGACAATGCCTTCCCAGGATGCACTAGGTATAAATAATTCTGTTTTATAAGATGTTTTATAAGATTTTGGTATAGTGATCAGGTCACGTTTTGTAAGAGATAATAGTTAAGAGCAGCAGTCTGGTATGAGATAGCAAGTGATTTCCAATGGGTTAACGTCACAGATTTGTCTCTGTTTTTAAAAGTGTGATAAATCCATACACACTGTAGTGATGTAAATAGCAGTCGGTCATCGGACATGTCTGATCATTTTTACACATTGATCTGACAGATGAAAGCTAATAGAGGAAATGTCCGACCAAGAAAATGCCCAGTCCTAAAAAACTTTAATCTTTTATGATGAAATAATAGAGAACTTCCAATTTTAAGCCAATCTAGAGCTAATTAAAGCCTCTTAAATTTTAACTTAACCACCACAGGGGGATCAGAGAACACCACAGACCCTCATCTCCATTGATGCTCTCACAAGGGTTGTACAAATGTCCGACCAAATGAAATTCCTTTATTTACATCACTGCACTGATGTTATTATAAGCCAAATGGCTACTGTGCCATTTTTATGTATATTTGTTGCTACACACCCCATTACAAGTTAATATGGAAACAAGAACAAACTTACAGCAAAGGTGTTTTTGATTTTTCATTTCACTGGAAGTGCTATTAATAAGAACAAAATGAGGCTGAAATGTGAATCTGTGTTCTTACAGGCAAGAACAAAATAGAATAATTGAGGTTGAAAAAGGCTCTTACTGATGGGAATTTAATTTTTATATAAAATGAGGATAACGAAGATCTTTTATTATAATGTATCATTTTCTTTCCAAACTTAGTATTTTAGAGGGTTTTTTTACAGCTGTAGAAAAAAGTATGATAATAGTTTTGTGAGAAAACTGTTTATCCCATGTGCTTGAAAATAAGAAATTAACCATTGTGTCTATTTGAATGAAGTGATAAGGTACTTCAATTGTATATAATATTTTAAATAGATCATCTCTTATTATGATAAGATTATGATAATATTATGATGTTATGATATATATGTGACAACTTGAGGGATTTTCATAACAATCTTTGTATCTTTAGATTTTGGTAAAGTTAGACTAGTGTTATAGCCACATTTCTTCAATCCATCTTCATAATCTCTTTTGTTGTTGTCAAAAAAACATTTTGATAATGAATTTTTGGATAACATTTCAGTTATAGAATTTGGCAACTGTTTGATAGTTTGGGAGGGTGGTTTGAGATCTGGATACATTTACAGGATTTTTTTTATCATCTGTTATCTATAAACCATTCTATAACATAAACATCTCTACAAAGCTGTTTTGCATATATCCATGAAGATTATATACATTACTCCTAATAGCAATAAACGTGTTTCAATGATAAATAGATGTTTGTATGTATGTGTGTTGTGCCCCACTTTGTAATTTTTGCCCCACTTTGTAATTATTCTGCCTCACTTCGTAATTTTCAAGCTGCACCACTTTGTAATTACTACCTGCCCCACTTTGTAATTTGTGATCCTATTTTACCTGTTTTTTCCTGATGATATAGATATGTCAGATGACTAACCTTAGAGCATTCCATTTTCTTGGGCATGCTCAGTGAGTAAGAAAAAAGCTAATCGACTCGCCAATTATCAATTTTTTGGCTTGATTAGTTTACAAGGTGATGGTAACATTTGAAAATTCTTTAGCGAATGCGTGATAGGAAAAACACAGTTATCTCGTTGATTATCAATCTATAACTGTCTGCTTCATTAGTATACAGGGTAAAACGAATATGCTGAAGGTGACTGTATTGTTTTTCAAATCCCACAATACATGCGCATTGGAAAAAATCAAATTATGTCTCCAAATTATCAATCTATATATAACTGTCGGCTTTATTTGTTTACAAAAAAAATCTTTTTGCAAATCTTTTCCCTTTGAATGAGTGCTTGGTCTTAACATTTTTCAAAGTATTATATCAAAAAGGTGGAATGAAAACGTGCAAAGAATGTAAACTGTGTGTGTGTGTGCTGCGCAAGAATAAAGCTTCATATTGTTGATTTCATCGAAATTAGATAAATTTCATAAATTGGTCCAAATTTAGACCGAATTTGCCCAATTTTGTTGAAACCTATAAAATCACTTCCAAGTTCAAATCAGCACCTTCCAATTGTTCTTTGTGCAAATTTTTGTGAAATTTGGAGAACTTAGTCCTAATTTGGCCTGAATTGCCCAATTTAGTGATGTTATTTTATAGTTCTAATAAACCAGTATTAACAAAGTTTTGGTAAATAAAACATCTTATTTAGTCAGTAAAAAGGACAGGAAATTACAAAGTGGGGCAGTTAGTAATAACAAGCTACCTCTAAAGTATTAAGGAAACATGAACTCGAAAAGAAAAGGCAGTACAACCACCGCATTATGAACATAGAGCACGGCACATTTACTCCATTGGTTTTTTTCTGTTTCCGGAGTAATGGGCAAGGAGTGCTCTATGTTTCATAATCATGTGGCGGAAAAGCTTGCAAATAAGACTGGCGAAAGGTTTGAAAAGATAATTTCCACCTTAAGGTGCAAATTGTCTTTTCTTATTCTCAAGTCAGCCTTGATGTGCATACGTGGCAGTCGAAGTCACTGCTTGAAAAATATTGATGAGTTTGAGGTTGTTTCAAGTGTGTCAGGCTTAGAGTAAGAAATAGGAATGTATCTAGGTAGGCCCCTGAAAGAGGTCGTGTTTCTTTCTCTGTTAATGGTTTTAGGAAAGAGTGTTTTTATTTATCTGTTTTTATCAAATTGTAAATTTATAAATGATTTTATTATTTATTGTAACCTTTTACTGTTAGTAATAACAAAGTGAGGCAAAAATTATGAACTGGGGCATAACAATGTGTCTTTGTTCATGGTTTTGAGAATCTATAGTATTTCAAACTAATATACATTTATACTTTATTTACAGCTTGTCAGGAAAATCAGGTGAATTTCACATGTATTCATCGTAAAAACGTTTTGAAAACACATTTTGACCACATGAATATGTATAATATTTTAATGGAAGGTGGTTGTATTAGTATTATAGGAAAAATTAAAAAGATTCTAGATCATTACTGATTATTTTTCAAATGCAATACTGTAGATGTATACACATTTTATATACATATTTTTGAAACTTATAAATAACACGTATATATATAATTTCTTCACTTTTCAAAATGTTAATCTTCTTTATCAAGTATGTGTTATCAAGTAGTTTAAGGTGAGTGAAAAAGAGACAAACAAGGCATTGGTACCAAAATAAGTTTCGCATCTGTTGATTATTTTCAAGTAGTTACAATGTTTATTTATGTTATTATTTTTTAATAAGGCAGCTTCCAAACAGCAATATTTGACATTAACCATTAGGGTCTGTATATAATACTTAATTCTCCAGTATAAACTAGGTTGAAATTGACTGTAAGTTATTTGGCCATTCTTTTTTTTTTTTGTTTGTGGTATTTCAAATTGTCTCATCATACAAACTCTAGATTATATATATTTTTTTTTAATCAATATATTTCCTGCATCCATCAATATGGTTCTTCTTTACAGAGAAAGCGTATCAGATAAAATATATATGCATGGTGTTACGTATAATTTATAAAAACGTATAATAATAAATATTAGGGACATAACTTATACTAAATTAGATTAAATTAAGAAATAGGCTAACAAGTGTGGTAGAAGAGTTGATTGGGTGTCACATTTGATATTTTAAGGGGACATAGTGTTTAGAATCAGTGGTTCAGAATAAATGTCCATCCAAATTTTGTACCTTTATTTACTAACATATCCAGGAATGGTAAACGATTTTGCACTTTATTTGGATGGCCATCTAGCATTTTGAGGTCATCAGTTTTTATGTAATCAAATCAGCAACTGCTGACAATTACGAAACTCTTCTTCTACGTTGTATAATAATTTGTTTATAATCTGTATGACCAACTTATTCAACTCCAAAATGACGTATTAGTGTTTTTACTAAAACACAAGGTTCTTGTTTGTTTCTTCTTAATGATGGTTTCAGCGACCGCGGAGCAGGGTGGCCAAGGGGGGCTATACCCCACCCCACCCCCACCCCCACCCCAATAGAAATAACAATCATTCATCTGATCCCTTAAGGTAAATGTAATATGAGTCAAAATTGGTAATGAATCCATGTATTGACTTTGAACGTTAAGAAACATTAGGACCTATTCTGAGTTTCAGGTATTGCCATTGTATCATATATTCATCGTAATTGCTTATCTTGTGAATAGTTTAATTTTTATATATATTCATTGTAATATGGAACTCAAATGGAGTCCTTAACACCAAACAAACTGGCTAGCAGCAAGGGCTCCGAATTTTAAAATTTGGGTATGATAATCGAGTTATGAGCTTATACCTGAGACTTGGTACCTGAGATGGTACACTCCTAAACAGTAGCAGTACAAACTTACTTAACGATGTAACACTATAGGTGGGTAATTCGGGTTAAGTTTGAAATAAATACTTTTATGTATTTTCTCAAACAATCTTTCTTAGACAGGTGATTTTGAAACCCACCTGCTGTTATAAGATCTGAGATATGTGTGGATGTCAATGAATTACGTTTTTGTTCAACTGATATACATGTTGGTGTTTCAATATCGATGAATCATAACTGTAAGCTGCACATCTGGTGAAATAATGGTGTAAACAACCTTTGTAATCCTGTTTTCCATTCTTCGAAATTTCTCAGTTATTTGGACTTATATCAAGTGAACAAAGAGAGAGAAAAATTGCAGTAAAAAAAACAAACTAAAAAGTATTGAGTATCGTAGTATCAAAGTAAAGCTGAAAAACTTATAAAACACTAATGACGTGATTATTTTGTCGTCGGTGTATGTCTTCCGAATTAAGAGCTTATTAAGTATTCAGATCACATATCCTGCAATTACCATCTGCTCTATTCAAGGCTTAGCTGCTTTTTGAATCTCTTACGAAGTGTATTGTCTAATTTTTTAAATTACAATGGCCAAGAGCTGAACATTTCAACAGCACAGCATTTTTTTTACAGACAGAATAATGAATACGAATAGTATCAAGTATTTTTTTCAACTTTTACTTGAAATCATTTTATTGGTGTTTACTGTTATCGCTCTAGTTTTAAAATCATGTATCAAATTTATCTACACGAGCAGAAAGGATTTGAAAGGAGAGATAGTGTTACTGACCGGTGCCAGTGGGTGTTTGGGATCTTTGCTAGCTGAAAAATTATCGAAGAAAGGTGATTTAGATATTTATGCAAAATATAGTTCTTGTTTATAGTTTTTAACAAGCCCCACACCTCTTCTTTTTTTCTTTGTTATAGGTTGTGTTTTAATCCTAGTCGATTGCAGTACCGATGTCTTTCATGTTGCCACGAAAATTCAGCAATCATCCGAACAAAGCAGAGTATACCCTTATGTATGCGATTTAACCAACATTTCCGACGTTGACGCAATGGCTGCTGACGTCATCAATAGAATTGGTCATCCTAGCCTCCTTATCAACAATGCAGCGATTGTGGCAGGAAAATATTATTCGGATATGACAGACGAGGATGTGTTGAAAACTTTTCATGTAAACGTTTTATGTCATTACCATCTAGTGCGGATTTTCTTGCCTGATATGATACTAAAAAACCACGGTCATATCGTTTCTATATCCTCCATTCTTGCATTGCAATCACTGGCGGGCGTGATGGATTATGGGCCATCAAAAGCCGCTGCCCATGCATACATGCAGTCTTTACGGCAAGAAATACGACAGTTAGGTAAGTTTTCCGAATTTCGGTTATCGGATGAATCGCCATAAATTTAACTGACACCATTTTGATATGAAATGGGGTCCACATTGTGGAAAGCCTCTGTGAACGGAAAAGTCGTAGGTAGGTCAAAGATTTTAAGAAACAGAGGAAATCAAAACCGATTTAACCGTGAGCCGAAATCAAACCATAAAAATTCAAAAAAAGCGTGATGCTTTACACTTACATTTTCGGGTAATTTGTACACCTCACATTCCCTACACCTCACATTCCATACACCTCTGCATGTGAATTTGTGCAACTCACATTCCATACACCTCACATCCCATACACTTTACATTCCATACACCTCTGCATGTGAATTTGTGCAACTCACATTCCATACACCTCTGCATGCGACTCATATTCCATACACCTCACATCCCATACACCTCAAATTCCATACATCTCTGCATGTGAACGTGAAAAGTTTCAGATGTTCCGCTGTTCTTTAGTGTTCACCAGCTACCACGGGAGCTTTATAATTTATAGACTTACAAAGGCGCGATAATGCCTTAAATGCTGATCTGTTTATGAGAACCACATCCCAGCTTTACTACAGCTAATCCTTCGTATAAATGTTTGTAAAGATCATAAAATGTAACTCTACGCCCAACGTTCGTTCGCTTTATGTTCCAGGGAAAGACAACATACACTGCACAACCATTCTTCCTTACCAAGTACACACGGATATGTTCAAAGGCTGCGCATCGAGGTTTCCAAATCTACCATTTCTCAGTATTTTATCTCCGGATTACGTCACAAACAAGATGGTAGATGCCATCGAGAAGAATCAAGTAGTTTTATATGTTCCTCGTATATTGTATATCGTGATGGTGTTGAACAGTTTCTTACCAGTGACTGCTTCAGATGCTCTCCATGACTTTTTGAGAACTAACACGGCTATGAAGACCTGGGTTGGTAGAAATGACAAGAAGGAGGAGTGACGCCCATTAAGAAATGAATTACGCCAAGAAAAAAAAGATAATGAGGGATTTTTGTTTTATCATCTACCCGGGAAAAGAATATTTTTGATGGACTGGGGAAACATCGCTATTAAATAAATTTGATTTATTTAACATACGGTGGAGGGTGTAGAAATGATGACGGCAGCGGAAATTAGTTTTTTAGAAAAGTTATAGACTTCAGCAAAAATTTTGATTTTTATTGTGTGCATTATAATATTGTATATCGTATATGACGGTTTCATCCAGGATCTTTCTCCACCTTCAGTATAAAGATCATATTTATAAAATTTATGTATTGTGTTTTTCGCTAAACCATTTTTAATGGAAGTATCCCACATCGCCATATCACTGTTATCGGTGTCGTGAAGTAATTTCCTTGTTTGTTTTTTGTCGGCCTCAAAATTGGAAAAATTTTAAGCATATACTACTACTCTTGGGGAGCTAATTGTATTGTATTAACACCCCTCCCATTTATGATTTTTTTTTCAAAATGTCAACCGCCCCTGTTTATTGTGCCATTTTTTTCCAGCGAGGTCAATAATTTGTTTTTATTCTTAACCCAGTTTGATATTGTGTTCTTTGGGACGCCATACCTTTGGGCTAACGCTTTTTTAGGCATCCTTTTCTGCAAGTCTTTCAAAGCTTCACATTTTTCTAAAACAGATTTGTTTGTAAGCCTCTGGTTAACGAGTTTCATGTTTTCGCCTTTAGTGGAGACAATCAATTAATCTTTCAAAAACAACTAGATTCATATACTTTTCGAAAATTCGAATTTAAAAAAATGGAATTTTATCAAAACTAAAAAATGCGAAAATCACGCCTGAAATTTCTGCAAGTTTTGGAGGAGAAAGTTCGAGATAACGAGAGGAAATCAGCCAGGGGATCGGAAATATTGTCCGAGATACTGAAAAGTTCGAGATATCGAGAGGATTTTGGCCCAAACAAGTGCGTAGTGTCCAAGGAACCGGGAAAAACGTTCGAGATATCGAGAGTAGACAGTACATCTAACCTTGTTTTCATGTTACGGAACATCATAATCTCGGGAAAAGTGAATTGAATTACATCCTTGATGCCGTTGTATTGCGTAGTAAATTTATTCACGTGGTGACACCAACCACAAAACATTGTCTGTGAAATGAAACCTGTATGGTCTACGTTCTGTTACAGTTGACTCTCATTATAACATGTGTTCTTTCGAACAAAAACCTCGGTTTCGTCAGCATTTACAGTCTCGCTAACTAAGATATCTGTCCTGCTATCTCGAGCGGCGGGACGCTATCTCAAACTAGCGAGGAATTACAGTCTTTCAACTTTTCAGAACTTTTCACAGGAACGACCAGTTCATCATGAACATTTTTGTTGTGTCTTCGAACGCTATTTCAGTTTTCGAAATTTCAGATGATTTTGGAATGTTTTTAACCTTACATGTATTATTTACTATCGAGAAAGTATTAGTATTCGTACTGTTTTGTAAGCAACACGTTTATAAGCAACGCTAGTAAATTTTCTCAAAAAGTTAAGCTACCAGTATCTTAGAAAACTTAGAACATGAAGTTTTAAGAAGGATGCATCACTATTAACATAGCTACAACATATTAAAATTGTTACACTAGGTTGTTACACTAGGTTCCAGTACTGGGTCCTGCACTTGATTTAATGATTTGAATGTCCTGGACTTTATACTTGATCGTTTAATTAAAAAACTAAAACGTACATATAAAGGTTTTCAAGACGGGACGTATACCTTAGGCCGAATTTTTTTTGCGTCGCCTTATTTTAGCGATTTTAGCGAATGAGCGTATTTTCGCTAAATTAAAGTTGCGGAAAATTTAAATTTAGCTTTTGGCAACTATCCGTAATTAAGGGGTCATTCGGTAAAATGAGGTTGCGTTAAATCCGTGTTCATCCATTTTCGCAAAATTTTACTGACGCAAAAAAAAGTCGGCCTAAGGTATGTTGCTTGGCAACAAATTAGGCAATATAACCACTAAAAAATGGTCAATTTTTAAGCAACATTACTACTGTATGACCTTGGCTGTTGAACAAAAAAACGTGTATCGCGAGTTTCTTATCGGGTCCATTGGGAGTTCGAGATAGCAGGATTCGACTGTACATACATTCAGATGCTCTATTTGATGTTTGAAGTTGACATAAAATAGTGTACTTTAAAAACATTTTCAAAATACATATTGTTTCAGCGGCGGAGATCTAGAGGGTAAGTTACAATAAATCTCTACCCATCACACATAATTAAGACACATATGTATCTTTTAAGGGAAGAAATTATTGCGGGAAGAAAATTTCACGGATTTCGCGGATTTCAAGGAAAATCCGCGAAATTTTAAAAAATTGGCTGTCCGCGAAACTAAATTCACGAAATCGTTGATTTTAGGTATTGGGTATATTATATTAATGGTTTGTTTGGAAATAATACCTACGCTCAATAGCATAAAATAAGCATTAAATTCCCACAAAAAAAAAAAAAAAAAAAAAAAAAAATGCCATCCGCGAAAAAATATTATTTTGATCAACCGCGAAATTAAATTCCCTTAAAATTTCATGATGTGTGTACGCTCAATAACCAGCGGCAGATCTAGAGGGTAGTCGCAATTTGTATGGGAGAGTGTAATTTAACCATAAAAGAAAAACGTTCAGATAATCTCATTGGTAATATAGATTGAATTCACAAGTTATGTTAATGCACTTCTCCAAAAGCTTCTTCCGGGTCGGCTGATGTTGTTTATATCGCCGCCGTCCGTATATCGAAACGGCAAGAAACCCTGGGTTCGAGGTTGGTTGTTTATGTATCACGTGTTAGTTGTGTTAGTTGTTCACCTCGTTTTCATGAACATGCAAATTTGTTCGCATGTTTTAGCTCGAATTTGACAAATGCTCATTTTCCTTTAGGTGGCCTTGTTATCAGTTAGAGGTTTCATTACGTAATTTGTGATTTAACAATTGTATGTATTTTGTGGAATCCCAGTCAGTAAAATCTTCAAAAATCACTGCGATGATGAGCATTTTTATTGAAATAGTGTGTAAACTTCTATAGAAATGCACTCATTTGCAGTGCTTTTTCAACAATTTGCCGAATTGAGTTTGACCAATAAGGGGAATAAACAATCAGAGGTACAACAAAATTCTTTAAGATGAGATGGAAACAAATGAAAAGATTAATCACAAAAAAAATATTTAACATCTTTATACCTTAAGCGAATCTGGATGACTTAATTTCACAAAATTAAAAGAAATACTGATTGGGAAAAATCTTAAGTAAATAAATCTTTTATGTAAACAACTTTATCTAAACAATTTTGTACATATGAGAAATGTACTCTTGCACTTAATGTACTTTTCATTGTATGTACTCTATTCTATAACTCCCTTTACTTCAAATCCTTCATTGTTGGCTTTGCAATCTTTGTTTTTCATCATTTCAGGCTAAGAACATGATTACTGAGCATTAAAAGAATCACTAAAATTAAGTAAAACACAACCATAAGGATCACAATCTGGAAATGTTATTTTGTTATTTTGTTATAATCCATGTTCGAGACCAGTCATGTTGTATCTCATACACAACTCTGATGCGCTTTAAAAGCAGCGTGTCAGCCCATTAGGAGCCATCGACTGACTGCACACTGGCCTTCGGGCAAGTTAGAGCAATGCTATATACGTATCTCTGGCAGTAAGTCAACTAATAGTTGCAAGTCGGCAGGCAGAAGAACCAACCATTACGGATTAAAGCTCAAGGACTAAAAACTCCTGTTACTTACATACTTACTTACTTACTAATGGTACCAATTGGAAAAATGAATTCAGCATATGTCACTAGATTTTGAATGTTCAATGGCAAAATATAATTTCACAAAATTCTTCCCTTTAAAGTAAATACACAAATAGTACAGCTGGTATTAGATATATATATATATATACATAATTAACTATTATTACAAAACAGTGTTTCCTAAGAATAGTGATTCTAATGACATCGCCTGGACAGGAAGGTCATTAATCTTATTGAATCGAATGTCAATTTTATCAAGCCGACATAAGAATTCAGTAAAACCATCACAAATATTTGAAAGATTGTTCTTTTTCATCAGCAATGAAGATAAATTTTGAAGTTCCTTCAAATGGACTGGTATTTCTGTAAACTGATTCTCACACAGGTCTATATAATGAAGATTTTGAAGTTTTTTGAAAGATATAGGCAAAGATGATAGTTCATTATTGGATAGTCTCAACCATTTTAATTGGACGAGATGGCCAAATTCATTTGGTAAGTTTTTCAGCTTGTTGGAACTTGCACTCAAATATTGTAAGTTCTTTAATAAGCAAATTTCTGGAGGAAGATATGACACTTCAGTGTTATTCATGAATAGTCGAGTAAGATTTTGGAGATGTGATAATTCTGAAGCAATACAACATATTGGATTCGAAGAAAAGCACAAGCTTTTCATTCTAGGTGAATTTTTAATCCCTGGTGGTAACATAGAAAGTTTGTTGTTTTCTAAGCATAACTCTTCAAGTGACGTCATGTCAGAAATTTCTGTAGGCGGCATTGACAAGTTACATGAATTCAAAAATAGTTTCTGAATGCCATGATGTAAGTTAGACACTTCCCTAGGAAGAATGACTAAGTTTCTGTAAGAAAGATTAAGTGTGGACGATTTACTCTTATCACAGTACATTATGACATCCTCTGTGGATTCTTGTTGCAAAGAAATCTCCATTTGAATTCGAATAGTTTTCACAACATCATCCAATTTCCAAATTCGCTTGTGATTTGTTTTCTCGCATGGTGACAATTTCGTGTAATTTTACATAAATCACAAATGGCAGTGTTCTTAGAGCAATGAGACGGCAAGTTTGTAACTGAAAAGTTCGAGTGCATCATCTAGATTTAATTTTAGCACGCTAAGGATGTAGTTTATTCACAATTATTTATCCTAGGATGAATTATGAACAATAATCTCAAAAATAGAACCAATCAACACATTTCTACTTGTAAAACTGGAGTTGGAACCAATCAGTTCGACCAACAAACATGTACATAAATGAAATGAAATGTGGCAAACGAATCAATTTACAAGAACCATTTTTCTAATTATTCATAATGATGCAATTAAAGGATGAAAATAAACTTTTAACATATGACAGACTTGGGTATGATACAATGATTGCCTGAAAGTAATAATGAACAAAAACATCCAAATTTCATGTAATTCTATAATTATCTGCATCTGTCAGTCAGGGACAACTGCAAATTAAGCTATATCGCTTAATTAAGATGTGATAGCTTAAATAGGCGATTTTTCTCTCCTAATTAGGCGATTGTCCTTATTTTTTCATTTTGAGCCGGTATAAAACAAATCCGCGTTGATTTTTTCGGTCTCTTAGTAAACTGTTCCAGTTTCGTAACTATGATATAAATTTGACAGGATGATACTCGCGGGTTCGCGAAATATACCTCAATTTGTTTTGATATGTTATGATATGAAACTTCTTGTTTTTGCTGATCTATGCATCGCCGACAACTCGAAATCAAAGAAAAAAGATGGCGGCGAAGCAAGGTTGTAAGTGTACTGAACATGCGATTTGGCTTTCTTCTTGGGATTCTAATCATGGCAATCCTGTGTACAATATTTCAAAATCTAAAGTAAAAGCATCAGTTGTTGCTTATATGAAATCTCATAACTACATTTCGAGCAGATCAAATTATGTATGCAACTTGCCAACTCGCGGGGAATTCGCTTAATTAAGCCATTATAGCTTAAATAAGCAATTTTTATTGTTTTGGAGTATATCTTTATGTTCCGCGAAGCAAACAAAACAATATTTCACTAGTAGAGGCAAAATGTTTCGAGTTCACATACTGCAAAAATTGACGGCGCGACTACAGGGAGTTTTTGAGATATCAAAGCGAGAATACATTGAACCTCCTAAATAGGCGAATATAGACTAATTAGACTATCAAAATTCTCCTAGTTAAGCTATTAGCTAAAATAAGCGATATAGCTTAATTTGCAGTTGTCCCTGACTGTCTGTTTTAACAAAACTTCAACACTTTATGAGCTTCTGTTTTAACATAATCCTACACCAAAAGGCTGTTTTTTCTGGGCTTCCCTTGTTTATTCGCCATTAATAGCGCTTGTCGAAAATCAGAAATTAATTTGGTTGTTTTACGATGTGAAGGGTATGATGAAAAAAACAACGGTTTCACCAGTTGTTGAAGTGTGCAATTAAAAGTGTACCTAACACAAGTTTGAGTGTGCAAGGAGGTGTGTGAGTGTACACACGAAAATGAGAAGTTTGAATAGGTCTCAGTGGTGGCGTTCCAATTTAAAATGAGATTTACTTTTGTTTTATTTATTGCTAGTGAATCTGTTGAGAAAATTATTCTTTTGTTTTTATTTGTTTCTTGCAAAACAGCAAGATTTTCTTAAGGTTGTATACCTTCCTGTACATGACACTGTATGACATACTTACAGAATTGTTAATGCTATGATTATATTATGGCAGTAACCATTTACTGTCAGTAAAGGTTTACAATGTCAGTTTCTAACAATACTGCACTATTTTTATTTGAATTGTATTTGTCTTGTAGCTAGAGCTAAAGATTAACATTTTAATTCAAGTCAGCGACTTACAATCATGGTAAGTAAATTTAAGTTTAAATTAATGTTACCATAGATACCATGTTATGAATATACCTTATTACACAAAAATAACGCGGTACATTAATTAACGCGAATTGAAATTTTTCGCGTTAATTAAAACCCCGTTAATTTCCTGTCCGTATAAATTTCTCATCCGTTATTAAATGTCTAGCGTTAAATAAACGTCCGTTAGATTCATCAAACGTTAATTTTTATGTAACTTTTTAAAACTACTGAAAATAGCCAGATTTTACTGTTTTATAAAAGTAAGGATAACAGAAAGGGTCCAAAACGGAAGGATCAGGAGTGCTTTTTTTCAAACGTTCTGTTAAAGATAAAACATCCTAGTTACAAGAAACCACAATATTTTTTATAATATCTGAATGTTCTCGTTATCATTATTAACGTTATCAGCTTTTTCCTCTTGAAATTCCACCACTTCGTCATCATCTTCATCTTCGTCATCATCTTCGTCTTTTTCAATCCCTATTTCTTTTAAAATATTTATGGATTCATCAATATACTCTCCGGTCTGGGGATACTCGACTTCTTTCACTTTAGCCACTAAAATTGACAATTTTTCTGGCTCATTCCGCAGTCGCGCAGTCACTACATCAAGACCAGTAATTACAAGGTCTCTTTAGCTTGAAATGAGATCACAGTTTCTTTATGAAATTACCGATAAGGTCCTTAAACACAACATTCCAGATGAGCTCGTCATAAATGTGGATCAAACGCCGTCGAAGTTTGTTGCTACCGATAACATCACAATGGCTGCTAAAGGGGAAAAGCATATTTCACGTGCTGGGGCAAGTGATAAAAGAGCCATAACTGTGACACTTTGTGAGTCTCTTGATGGTTGCATGCTACCATTCCAGCTCATTTATACCGGAAAAACGCAAAGATCTTTACCGAACTTCACTTTTCCCGATGGATTCTGCTTAGCATTTAATAAGAAACATTGGAGCAATGAGACCGAAACTATTCACTTGATAGAAGATCTTTTGGTCCCTTACATCGAAAAAGTGAAAGAAGAAAAGGCCTTACCACAATCTCAAAAGAACCTTTTAGTGTGGGATGCTTTTAAGGCCCAATCAACTCCAAAAGTAATGGACACACTATCAAGTTACGGTATAGAAGCTGTCACGGTTCCAAAGAATATGACTCACTTGCTCCAGCCGTTGGATTTAACAACAAACGCATCCTTCAAAAAGTATGAGAAACGGGCTTTCAGTGATTATTTCACGACTTGTATTATGGAAGCTTTATCAAATGATCCTGATCGAGATGTCACAACCATACAAGTTGACCTTCGTTTGTCGACTTTGAAGCCGCGGCATGCAAAAGTCATGACTGATATGTATAAATATCTTAAATCTGAGAAGGGAAAAGAGATCGTCAAGACAGGTTGGAAGGCAGCGGGTATTACAGATGTTTTAAACGATGCCCGAAAAGGAAATGGGAATACGATTAAGCTAAACCCTTTTGTATGATTTTTGATCAAGAACTTTCACCAAACAGAATTGAAATGTATTTGTTATTTCTTTGTTTTTCCTGTGCTGATTTCCAATGTATTTCAGTAAAAATAAATTTTGTTGACAGTGAAAATTCGTGTTAATTAAATGCCATTTGAATATTAGATATTCGTTGATTCGCGTTAATTACCACACAGTTTTAAACCCAAACTTCTGATTCGCGTTAATTTCTGATCGCATTAATTTGTTCCGCGCTATTTGGTGTACCGCGTTATTTTTGCGTAATAAGGTACCTTAATGGTAGAAATTTTCACGCATATTAATTTTTTCGTGCACCCAATAAAAATGTTTATTTTGTGCATATTAATTATCATGCAAGCTGTATTTTCCAAAAAAAGAAACTTATGAAAATGAAATAAGTAACTGTAATTTCAAGAGAAATGTCCTTTAAGGTGTGAGTAAGGGAAACGTTCATGAAAATTTTGCTTTTTCATTTTTTTCACTAATCCGATGTAAAATGACCTGAATTTTCGAATGGTGGAATTTGTTTTTGGAAAAATAAATTGGAAATTTGTTTTTTTTAATTAAAACATTCCTTTTCCTGTTTATCACTTCATTAATCATGTATCAAATAACATGATACACGGCACGAGAGCTCTCATTGAGGATAAAATAGTTAGTGGAGAAAAACTAATCATTGTTTGTGTATTTTTATCTGATAAAAATGAATGAACATAAACACATGTCATTCATGTTAAGAGATCAAAATAATGATTATTCTGCATGTTCTATAAAAACTTTAAAACGCTTTTTCGCCGGTGTTCATTTTTTAAGAAAGTGACTGCATTTGAAGCCCCAATGTAAGAACGAAAAGAGCTCTGAGGTGGAAATCTATCAATAATTCAAGCTAAATAACTTTTTTTTAATGTTTTTTATTTTTTTCGTAAAAATGAACAGAACTTGAGTTATGATGTTAACTTTGATAAAAATATAGAAAAAAATAAGCTGTAAATAAGAAGTGAAAATATCTTCAAAAATGCACAATTTTAGGAAAAAAGAAAAAAGCCATTTTAAGATTGACATTTTGTGATTTGAAAACGCCAAACAGTATAAATGTAGCTTCAGCCGTTTTGACAATGAAGCTTCAAATATAAAATAATACACACCTCTTCTTTATTGGCCTCAAAAACCTGAAATTATTATTATTTCAAAATAATTTTGATACTTTCTGATAGAGCAGATTCATGGTTTTATAAAAATATATATATACTTTGATACCAAAATAAACAATTTTTACACTGAAATTAAGGATATAAAAAATCATGCCTTTTCCCCTTACTCGCGTCTTGAAATCTTCTCAATTATCATGGCTGGTGGGGCTAAGGTCGAGGCGCAGTTAACAGCGACTCATTATAGGCATCCAATTTCAAAAATTCCAAGTTTGTTGACACTTTACATGTTTCTCAGTTTTCTGGTATTTTTTGTATGGACCCAAAAAAACTTCATTATTACAGCATTACAAATTATCAAATGAATTACAACACTCAAGTTGAGCAATAAATTAGGTATTCCTAGTGGCAGTTCATTGCTTGTGTTTTAAGTTTGACTTATTAAAAAGATGATGAATTGGGATTAGATGATGGGAATGTGTGTTAGCCTTATAGTGTTGAGTCAAATTATGTATTTAAAATCTATTAGGACTTAAGATGAAGGTATTTGTAATTGTCCTCAGTCCGTCCTAGTTTTGAGTCAGTCAAATTACGTATTACTATGTATTAGGATTTCAGATAATCACGGGACTTCTAAATTGCACACAGTTTTAGTTTAAAATTAGTCAAATTACTTTATTAATAATAATCAAAGTTTACGGTGAAGGGCCTTCTATAATTGCCCTTTCAACTTATGTTTGATTTTTTCTTGTCTAAAGCAGTTCAATGATTCTTCTTGTGAGTTAGTAAGTGTGGCTAATTAATCTCTAAAATTAGTAATTGGTAAAATTAGTATCTAAATTAGTATTATTATTTTGATTTTGTTTAAAACTTGTGGAATTGTCATCAAGTTGAAATAGAAGATAGATATATTTATTTCATAAAGCAGGTTCACAAGTTTAACTCTAAGCCAATGTGGCAGTCGAAAGAGCAAAGAAATCTACAAGAAAACAGTATTAATTTTGGCGCACAGCGAATGCGGGAAAATTAGTACATATATATGATGTATATATATTTTATCAGAAACAGCATCAGGTGTAGTTAAGTAAAAATGTAAAGATTAAAAAATAACTACATTTTGATTGTCAAGCTTTCGAGTTATTCTCTGACGATATATATACACGTGAAAATTTCTACCAATAAGGTGCAACTTTGTTTTTAGTCCAGAAGATATGACACAAGAACAACCATTTTTTCACCTGAAGGTATGTTTTTTTTTTTCACCTGAAGGTATGTTTTTCATAAAATTCTTACGATGTGGAAAGCAATAGATAATACATTATTAATACTAACCATCAAGATAAAGACTTACTGCTTCTAGTTAATTCCTTTATGTGCCAAACTTTTGTTGTGATCATTAGTAATCCAGGTATCCATGATTTACTTTTTGATTTTCTAGGTCGACTTTTCCAAGTTGAATATGCAATGGAAGCAATTAGTCATGCTGGAACTTGCTTAGGCATATTAGCAAAAGATGGAGTTTTATTAGCTGCAGAACGAAGAAACACTAATAAGTTATTGGATGATGTTTTTTCAGATAAAATTTATAAATTAGATCAGTAAGGAGTACTTTTATTTTCTTCATGTTTTTTTGTTGTTGTTTTTTTAAAAAAAATGAATTCAGTGACGTTTTAGAAATGAAAATAGCCCTAAGGAACTATACAAAAGTTTTTGGATTTGTGAAGTGTTTGAAAGTTTGTTTAATAAACTGAAAGAATAACTGTTGCTTGTATGTACCTGTTGTAGAGATACTGCCTGCAGTGTGGCTGGTATTACATCTGATGCTAATGTATTAACTGCCCAATTGAGACTTACTGCTCAAAGGTTTGTACAGTATGACTGTTCTGAGAGAAAGATATATATTTATAAAATTTATAAGAAGAAGTTATGTATAAAGAAAAGTTATTGATGAAGAATCTAAATTTGATATAACAGAATTGCTAACAATAATAATAATGCCATAATCAACTCTGTATTTTGAACACAGAGGAGACAAAATGGTTCAAAGTACAAAAGCCATTTATAGAGATTAAAATTTTGAATTATGCTGTGTATAACTGCAATGAATTAAGTATTGACAGTCAAGTAAACAAGTAAGGAAATGACAACAAGATTTCGAATTAGAGAAAGTTTACTTAAAGGAATGGATTTTTGCGATTCGTCTTGATCGCGAAATTTAAGACATTTCACATTTATTTTCACAAATGAAGTAATGAAGTAAGATCTGAAGTTTCGCAAAAAAGGGATTCCTCTATTTCTGTTTCTGAAATAGGCAGAACATCATTTAAGTTTTTGAAGTTATGAAATACATAAATACACAGTTATGAAATTGCCTGTTTTGTTGTAATTTTTTCCCAAATAAAATTCTTCATAGGACTTGTCGTTTAAGGGAAATTTTTTCGCGAATTGAAGGGTTTTAGGGAAGTTTCGGGAAAATTTCTTCCTGCGAAAATTTCTTCCTTTTAAACAGGGTTCACAGCGTTTTTGTTTTTTTTTCGTTTCAGAGTTAACTAACATAGTACTGTAATATCTTCAATTTTAATTTGAAATATTTTATCCCTTATCTAGCCTGTAAATTGATACTTCGGAATGTGTTACCTGTGGCAGTTCAAGTAGGCATTAAAGTCAGGGAAAACAGGGTGTGTTTAGAGAAAAGTCAGGGAAAATATTTTGGGAAAAGTGCTATGAACCCTGTTAAAGTACAATTATTTAGAGTTAACTGTAGTTGAAAAAAAAAGCAAAACAAAACAAAACAAAACCAAGCATTGCACATCTTTGGCAAGATAAATAAGTGACTATATCTTACCAACAACTATCACTAACTATCAGGAAGGGAGCAAAATAAAGTAAAGATAGAGCTAGATACCTGACTAATTAACCAACAATTTAGATACTTGCTGTTATATCAGGAAGCGATGCCAGTGGAACAGTTAGTTAGCAGCTTGTGTGATTTGAAGCAAAGGTACACACAAGTTGGAGGTATGCATGTTATTTTTTTTCGAAAACGATTCTGTGATGTAATTTAGGTATAATATTACAATAATTATGATACAAACAAATCATGATATGGTTATGGATTATACCATATCAGATACAATCTTTCTTTGAAAAAAATTATTCTCGTGTTGTTTTTTGCTCTTTTGATGTGATGTTAATGACCCAGTGGGCAAAATCGTCAAAAAGTCACTGCGATGAAGAGCATTTTTATTGAAATAATGTATATATTTCTATATAAATGCACTCTTTTGCAGAGATTTTCATCAAATTTGCCCACTGGGGAAGATTAAACTTCACGTGATCTTTTATATGTTGTTTCCTACTTTTAGCAGTATTAATCGTTTATCTGTAGGCTATCGTCCCTTCGGTGTTTCTCTCTTATACATGGGTTGGGATAGAAGATTAGGTTATCAATTATACCAAAGTGATCCTAGTGGTAATTATTCTGGATGGAAAGCTACTTGCATCGGAAACAACAGTATGGTAGGGTAGAAAATTACTAATTTCACTAAATATTATTTCATTCAAGGGGTTCATTCAAGGGGTTCATTTCAGAAACATTTCAGATTGGCTAACAATTATTGTTGCACATAAACTTATTGTGATTTCATGAAAAATAGTAAAAACATGAGCCCAGTAGGCAAAATCGTCAAAAAATCACTGCGACGGAGAGTTTTTGTTGAAATCGTGTGTATATTTCTGTAGAAGTGCACTCCTTCGCAGAGATTTTTTAACACTTGTGCCAGCTGAGAGATGACATTTATTCAGTCCGGATTGTCTCAGTTTGATCTTTTTCTAATTAAAGAGTTACGTCTGCCCTATGAACAGAGATAATGTGTAACCCAGTGGGCAAATTTGTTGAATTTTACTGTGAAGGAGTGTATTTCTATAGAAATACACACACTATTTCAATAAGAATGTTTTTCATCGCGGTGAATTTTTGGCGATTTTGTCCACTGGGAAGATATTTTTAAATATCTCTGCTCTGAAACAGTTTGATAAAATTTTGATAACGGTGTTAATAGAAAATAGATGGAATTAAATTATTTTTCATTATGAATTTAGGCAGCCATTTCGCAATTGAAGCAAGAGTACAACGAAGATGGTATCAGCCTAGATGAAGCTTTGAAGTTAGCTGTAAAAGTGTTGAGCAAAACTTTGGATGTACAGAAATTGACTTCGGAAAAAGGTAAATCCTATAAGTCAAGATTATATAATAACCCAGTGCTTGGTTTAAAGTCGGGTCCGTAATTTTGGAGATAATTCTCATGAGGATTTGATGTTCCCAGTTCGGTTTTTTATCACGTTTGGTAGAACTACAAACAAACTAGTTCATCTTTGTGGAAACATCGACGAAAAGTATTTTCCCAGTGGACAAAATCGACAAAAAGTCACTGCGACGAAGAGCATTTTTATTGAAATTGTGTACGTATTTCTATAGATTTCTATAGAAGTACGCACTCCTTCGCAAAGATTTTTTAACTAATGTGCCGGCTGGGTTTTTACGTCAACTCTAAATTGAAAATACATTCCCAGTTGTTTTGGTATTTCTTTTCTTGTAAACGCTGGAATAAACATGATACCTTATCGGAGATAATTTCGTCAAGGAAAATTTTGTCATTTTGCAAAATTTTACTAATACTTTCTTATAAATTTCACTTTTCCAAAATTTTCGTCAACCTAACGACCTTAAGCTTGATCCACTTATTCTACAGGCCCTGAATGCCCAGCTATAAACTATTATATCTATATAGCATTGTTATATCTATTACAAACGTTTTGATTTCTAGTTGAAATTGCTCATTTAACCAGAAAAAATGATAAGTCACATATACATATTTTGACGAATGAAGAAGTCGATAAATTGTTGAAAGAGCACGAAGAAGAAGAAAAAAAAGCTGAAGCTGAAAAATTGAAGGCTGAAAAATTGAAAACCTCGAAAAAATGAAGTGGAGGAGATCAAGATGACGAGATTGAATGAAAGAAATCTTTTTTCAAGATGGTAGACGCGTTATGGGCGGTTATGATTGTAGTTTTTATATCTTGTCTTACTTGGGCAGGGATATTTAAGAAAATTTCACGTTTCACGAAAGTTTTCTTTTTTGTCCAATGCATCTGCACGTTTCCTTAAATGGTTCATTATGTTGGAAGAATTTTAGATTTCAGAGTGTATATACATCTACCAATACAGAACTTCTCCTTTAAAAGCTTCATAGCTAGATATAAGCATGACAAACAAACGTTGGTTAGAAATATGAACTGTGTATGGATACATCCTTTAAACAATCTGAAACCCGAAATTTTCCGATTGACTGAGGGTTCTGCCTGTAAACAACAATACCTGAACCAAATATTGCGATCGTTTAGATTCTTTTCCGTTAAATGGGTATAAATAATTCTGAGTATTACACATCTCTAACTCTAAGTATACCGAAAAAATACATCAGCACAAAATTCAGCTACATCAGTACTGCTATTAACAACATGCCCTGTTGAGTATACTGCATAGTGGTATAATCAAGTTTATTAATTTCGCTGTAGCGAAGTATTGGTTTCGTCGTTGTATCCCCATGCAATTTGGACGATCTCACTAAAGTAAATAATTCGATTAAAACTCGCATATAAACCGTGTCCTCGCACGGCTTAGTAATAAAACCTTTTATTGACTTCAGGTTGACCAATTCGGACCAAATTTCGAATTTGACAGTCATTTTGTCAGATATATGATGACTAAACTTTGGCAATTCGACAGTGTTTTATTTTAAGAATGTTTCATTATAGCTGTCGTCCGTATATCGAAAAGGCAAGAAACCCTGGGTACGAGGTTGTCATTATAGTTGAGAGTAGATGCCTCATTGTGACACATCCTGAAGTCTTCAAGCCATCATATTTACGGCGAATAAGTTTAGATGTACTTGTTTTGTATATTTTTGCCCACCGTTATTTACTTTTGTATTTCACAGTTTTGTACAAAGTATATCTTTGTTAGAATTGTGAGAATGGCTCTGTAGAGAAATTTTCGACTTCCCACCATCCCAACCTCGTCCCCAGGGCTTCTTGCCTTTTCGATATATGCGGATGGCGGCGAAGAAATCATCCGTATATCAAAAAGGCAAGAAGCCCTGGAGACGAGGTTGCCTACCAGAGTTATGAACGATTTCGTGCAACGTTTACATGACATCGTTGACAAATTCGCAATTCTGGCCAAATTTGGACTTTCAGTTCATCATTTCATAAAAATATGCATTAGCCATTTTGTCAGGATTGAACAAAATTGGTCAATTCGGGCCAAATTTGGACTAAGTTTCGAACGTTCTCCAATTTCATAAACATTTGCACGGATCACAATTGAAAGGTCCTGATTTCAAATTTGACAATCATTTTGACAGATTTAACCAAAATCAGGCAATTCGACAATGTTGTATTTTTAGAATGTTTTATTATAGATGACATTAGGTGTGCCATTGTGGCACGTCCTGGAATCTTCCAGCCAAGCGGCTTCTTGTTGAAACTCAAGCAGTTAAGCCTGAGAGGAGGACCTTATCAAATTTGGAAAACTAGCTACGATCCGCCGTCACAAAAAAGTATTGAGGCATCCTTAACTCTGAAAATCTTATGTCCTATAAGTACAGCACAACATTGATTTCTGGGGGAGGGCCAATTTACATTTCTTTTTCACTTTTACCACATATTTTTGTCCAAGATTTTAGAAAGAAAACACGAAGACAAACAATGGTTCATTAAAATGTTTCCACTTCCTGAAATTTTCAAATCCAAAATAGGCCTTTTACGAATTTGCTTAATAAATGCTGCATTGTCACCGAGTTACCGATCTAACCTCACTTTTAGTATTCAAATTATTGGAATAGGAATTGGGAATAATAGACTATCATTAAGTTTTCTGATGAAATCAAACTGGAACAAGAGATTAGATATGAAACTCTGTCACCAATCAGTGTTTCAACGGAAATTTGGAAATAGTCTATTTAGTTTCTATGGGATTGTTCACAAATGACGTCAACCATTTTTTCAAGATTTTTGACCCCCCCCCTCCCCCCTCTGTCAACCTGCGTCAACTTTGCGTTGCCCCCTCCCCCTCAGTTGACTCATCGTTTGAGAAGACACCCCCCCCCCCCCCCCCCCCCCCCCTCCAAAACAAAACAACCTCCATCCACCCCACTTGTCCTTTTGTATGTTACTTTCTTACGCATTTTTAATAAGACGTGAAAATATTTGAAATGATCTTCGTGTAATTTTTCTTTGATCAAACTCCATCTGTGATTATTGTTTTACGTTCGTGCATCACGGACCACATCAAGATCACATTCAGTGCTAACATTTTCATAAGAAACTTTTACTTAATTAGAAAAATCAAGGTTCTGCAAAATTGTGTGGGTTGACGTCAACTAGTATCACATCCCCTCCCCCCCCCCCCCCCCCCCCCCGTATGACGTATGACCTTGAGACAGAACAGTGGTATTTCTAGCGCGGATCACAAACAGATAACTGTGCAGGAAATCCAAACGCAATGAAAGATATATATATATTTCTGTATATTTTCATACTGCTGTACACACACTTCTTCAAGTTACTGTTAGCAACAGTTACTATGGTTACACCGTGCTCGATGAGTGTCGATCCCTATGCATCCTTTGTTAACCTAGTTACCAAGGAAAACATAACGTTATAATACAACACAGCTCGTGCCCCATTACGATTTCAGCCTCACTGGATGCATAACGACAATGTCATATGATATGCTGATTACGTAATGAAACTTAAACTCTAGTTGTTTGTAATAGACCGGCATTCACTGCGTATGATACCATGGCAACTGTGGCAACACATGCTGGGAAAACCCAATCGTTCTTCCAATCATCTTCCTCGTCTGGTCTTTCTTTTTCTTGCGATGATGAAACTATAGCAATATGAAACAAACAGACTTGTTATAATAGAACTTGTTTTAGTGTGGCATTCGGAACTTTACCCAGACTAAAGGTTCATAAAGATTTATATAGAACTAGCCTTCCTTGTGAAAAGTGATTGCAAGAATATTGACTTAAGTGATAGTATTCAATCTTCCTGTTCAATCAAGAGTATAAAATCTCAAGTTTACATACCGTATTCTCTCTAATAAGCACCCGGGCGCTTATTTGGAAATTAGGGAGGCGATTATCAGAAAGGGACGTTAATTGGAGAGGGGCGCTTATAAAATTTTTTTGAAATGGTCATTCTAGCTATGAACGAGGCATTGCTTTTCATCATAAAAGAACAAAAACAACTGTATTTTTCATGGCAACGAAAAAAGATTTTGTACTTATGACTTTTAGACATCACAAAAATATAGTCTTCCGTTTCTATTACAGAATTTTGGCGTTTTTTTCAAAGTTCTAGTTACCGCCCGGGCGCTTATTAATTTCTGAGTTAATGTTAAGTCACTCTAATAAGCGCCCGGGCGCTTATAAAAATATTTTTGACTAGAGGGGGGAGCTAATTAGAGAGAATACGGTACATAACTTCATTCATCAAAACTTCATGGTGTCAACCCTATTAAAATTAGTTTGGTTGAGTTTATAAACAACAATTGCCACACTGTTTCAACTATTATTATAAGGTTTTCACGGAAAAGTTTGATGATCTGATAACACCATCATGAGGTCTTTTTTACAAACTGTGCCGTGCCGAGGCGAACTCATTAAATTTTCTCTGAGTTCGACTCGGCACAACTTATAAAACCAATGTTTTGCCGTGCCAAACCGAACCGAGCCGTGCCGTGCCGCACGCCTCAGCACCGCTCGGCTCGACTGTTTAAAACCAAATGTCCATCCAAAATGTCCAAGTTCGACTTGGCACGGCACAGCTTATAAAATTGATCTTAAGGTAGTGTTCTTACATATTAGCATTCATCTATTCAATGTTTTGGTTTCAGTAAGGTAAATAAAAAGAACTGACCTGGACTCCGTAACTCCTCTTTGAAATAGTTCTGCAAAATGCGAGCGGTGTATTGACACAAGTTTGAACAGCCTTTAAGACAGTTCTGCAGTTTATTACCACCTACTAATGGTATCTTAAGTAACGGTGCAAGACAAGAGAACAAGAGGGCGTCAACTGATGAAGGCCTGAAACAAAACGGATAAAAGATGGATGGATAAAATGAAGAAAAGTGAGTTACTTATCACTGTTTACTTAGATATTTTGATATTAACAACTCATACTTACTATTTCACAGTGCATTAGCTAAGCTAACATTTTATAATGCTTGGTCTCTCCTGCCTGTTCGATTCCTTGGTGTTCGATTTAGTTTAAAATACATTTATTCGTTTGTTTGTTCATAAAGCTCTTCATATGTCAAGATATTAGCACTTTAAATACAGCTCTTTCTCGATATCTCGAACATGCGCTATCTTGAACAAAAATCTTGACCTCGTCAGTATTTACAGCTCGCTATAAATCTTGTGATGTCGAAGCCTATCTATCTTGAACTTTTTCTGAAGGTACTTGTTTAGAGTTCTACAACTTTTTTGAAGTCGTATCAGCATAATTTTATGAATATGAACTATTAACGAATCTCAAAAAGCGTGAAACGGAGTCCATGCTTTTTGGTTTCTTATATTAAGACAAATCCCACCATACATCAAGGACAACATAGCTAGTAAAAAGTTTACCTGTCACCAAATAAGAAATCTTTTTCTCCAAGAACTTCTGATAATAAATTCAACGTCAATATTGCATCTGGATTCAACTAAACAAAATAAATTATTTTTCTTAACACGTCACACAGTAGAAATCTACTACTTGTTCTGCGAAGGTTAAAACAAAAATACATTTGATAAAGCATAACCACATGGTAATGGATAATTACATCATTAGTTGTAATATAAGTTGTTCAAGTTTTGCGAGTTTCTAATAGCAACCTAAACACTACAGTCGAATCTCTATAATTCGAACGTTCGAATTAGAGAGGGACTTTCCTGTATTTCCAGTTTCTCGTGATAACCAATTAAAAAAAATGTCATCAAAACCACAATATTATATTAATGCATCCAAAATGATATTTCTAAATATGAGCTCAATAGGTTATTTAACAAGTCTCAGTATTTTACAATTTTTTCGTAGTTTTGGAGGTCTTACATTTAATTATGCGGTGCTTAATTATGATGTAATAAGATAGTAGCTAACATTTCTCATCACAATAACTGTATATATGATTAATATTACAGCTTGGTTATTAGGGAATGCGGACTTTCACCCCAATTTCTTGAAAAATCTCTGCGAAGGAGTGGATTTCTCTGGAAATACACACACTATTTCCATAAAAATGCTCTTCCTCACAATGGCTTTTTTGAAAATTTTGCCCACTGGGACTCTGAGCTAATTGATAGAAGAATAAACTTAAAATATTTACTACTTTGGAACGTTGAGCCTGAAAACGTGTTTCACTTATTTTGCCTAAAACTTTTTGAATCGAAAGTTTAATCTGCTAATGTTTTTACAAACACGATGTATAACAACATATAAATTCATGACGTAACACTTCCTACAAGCATTGCTTCAATTGGGCAATTCAAATCTACTGATTTCGAATTTACTAGTCAATTTCATATTTTGAAAAGGCAACTAATACCAAATTTGGACTAAATTTCAAAAGTTATTTTCATAAAAATTCCGCAGGAAGTATAATTGGAAGTTCAGAAACTTCCAGAAGCATTTGCGTACTAAGTTGCAGGTAAATTTTGTTTCACATATTATCTAGGCACAAGTTTATTTATCCGTAAAAAATCATATAAAAAAGTTATTTTGTTTTTTAAATGACGTCATCTCCATTATTAAGTCCCTTCCCCAAACGTTGACTTTCTGATTCCATTCTGGTACCATACCATACCATACCATCATACCACAGTGTGCAAATTTAGCTCCGTGGAAAATCCATTTGTTATCAATTGGATATGAAATACTGGTAACAACATTGTATCGCTTCATTCAAGCTTTCTTCACCAAGGACACGAAAACATATATTATCACAAGTTTTGTGCAAGTCCTGATTACTTTTAGTGAAAGAATAAGTTTGCTTCTAGTAAATTACAAAGGAATGCTTCAGATCAGAGGTCAATCATATGAAGTGAAGCCATTTTCGAGACGTCTTCTGACAGATGTAATGTTGGTCGGCTTTTTGACGGAATTTGTAAGTGTCGTCTTGTCGCACACATGGTTACTTTATGGTGGTTTTGGACGACAGGTTCCAGTATACGACGGTTCAAGGACGGGGTTTTCAGTGACAACATATGTATATGTGTATGTGAAACGAACTGCTGCAAGTTTAGGTTTAGAGTTGTTGTTTGCGATCATGGCATTTGTTCTTGTCCTTCGATATTGGAACTTGCCGTTGTTAACTTTATGGAGAAAAACCTGGAAGCAGAAGACGCTAATTATGTTAGCGTCAACATGTGTGTTGTGTAGCTATGTCGGTCATCTATAGTTGACACGGCCTATTGAATGACAGACGTAAAACAGTTATATTTTTAGGAGGAGGCCCTACCATGGTTAGGGACCACGGGCCAGGAAAATGTTTAGATTTTTAGCCCTCTAGATTGGCTAAAACTGCCTTTCCGAAAATCAATTTTAAACAATAAGAAATCTATACTTGCGTGAAATATTAGTGTATTTTCAAACAATAAGACTATCGTTTCGAGTTCAAATGAAGTACATGAGAAAAGTATACGAAATATATGGAAAAAATTAGTAAACGCATTAAAGTGTCCGAAAATGTTTATTCTTGTTACTTTTATTGCCTAGCTATATCATTTAGCTTTCAGCCACAAGTTATTTTGCTGAGCTTTTGTTGTGCCTTCCACTGATTACTCGAGACAGTCACTGGAAATAGCCTCCGTTCAAGCGTGGTACAGAATCAGCGTAGAACTGGAGACAAAAAATGTGGAACTACGGAATTTGTCCGTAATATACTACTAACTTATATTACCAGCTGTTTCCACCCTGACCAATTATAGATAAACTTTACGTGCTTCGATTTACAAACAAACGGAAGTTTTCATGGCTATCGAATGAAACCAGGTTTGTACAGTGCGGCCATTTTGATAAATCTAGCTTGAACAGCAATCACCAATTTTTGACGATGAAAAAAAAAAAAAACAAAGATGTAGATCGGACTTAACTCACCTTTTCGACAATATTTGTCATCTCCTCATCATCGCCAGCTTTCGTCACTCGTATGACGTCATTACAATTTCGCTGGATGTTTTGAGGAACTGTGAAGTTCAGTGGATACTGGCACGAGCTTGCGTACAGACCACGCGTTACTTCCGCATAATTTTGGTTATCCAACCACAAGCATGCTTTCTAAAATTGTGCAAATTTCTTAAGCATTCTTTGGAACTACATTGCATTATGAATGGTCTGATACCTGACCCAAATCTTCCCACTAACTTACTGGACTCTTTCAATTTCAGAAAGTTAGATCACTCTTATGGTACCAGAGGTGTGTGTCGGAAATATTTAGCTTTACCCATTGTTCACACTGAACGCCATGGTCAAAGAACTCTGTCAAAGTTGGCTGTCTCCCAGTGGAATGCACTCCAACAATTTTATTCGCACTTAAATTTAACATGCATGTCATTCAAATCTCTGAAACGTATAGTTTTTCAACACTTCCTTAACAGTTATGAGTAGGTACTCTTTCCCTTGTAGCTTTGTTTTTTATTTTTATTTTTATTTTATTTTATTTTATTTTTTTTTTTTTTTTTTTTTTTAATTTTTTTTTTTTTTTCTTCTCTATAATATATACTCCTCTCTTTCTTTAGCGATAGCATATCATTGTAAAAGTATAATCAGGTGGCTATCTTCCTTGTGTAGCTTTGCTATTAGGATAGTCTCCTTCCACAACAATTATAATAAATTTAATAGAATTGTACTTGTAATTAATTTTTATTTTTGTTTATGTGGTAAATAAATACTTACTTACTTACTTACTTACTTACTTACATCCATTTCGAGGGCATAAGGGCGTATTTTTCAATTAGGTACATTTCCATGCCTTCAATATGTCTTATTTTACAACGTTAATTATGGTTATTTTAAAGTTGTATAGAAATACATTAGCGACACATATTTTAGTGTCGTAATTTGATTTTTAATTAGGGTCTGACTTTAAATTTGCGCTGATGGGGAGTCTTCTGATATAATGTAACAGTCCTAGCCGTAAAAATACGGGCTAAGTCCACCGTACCTGTTCGGACATACATATAAAAAATTTTGTTTTTCAGAATACCGCTTACTCAAAAGGGTCAATTATAAAAAATAATCTGAATTTTTGAGATTAGTAGAAGTTGCAAGAACCTTTATTGGAAAAAGAAAGAGAGAAGATGGGTTTTATAGTTTAAATTTAATCTGATCATGCCAGCCGGGAAAGCTTACCAACATAAACACGGACTTGCTCCATCCTTTTTTCCAGTGATACATAGTGATGTGTTTACTAGTGTTTACACTTTTTTTTAGGATGACCTGCAATTTTGTATTTGCCAAATAAAATCAATAGCCCCTTTAATAAGTTATTTCTTACCACTGCAGGTAACAGTTTATCTTCAATGACAGATTGAAACAGTAAAACATTTTGTTTATCTTCTTTCGTCATCCATGTATCTGGGTTGTGGTACTAAATAACAAAGAGATGATATTGAAGAAAAATAAAACAAGAAAATAAATAAGAAAGAAAACAGAACAGAACAGAAGAAGCAATATGAATTACCTTCAACTTCAGATAATGTATGATGTCAACTGTGCCTTCAAATTTATCCTTGGAACAGGTGTACAGGGCTGGAAGGGACTGGCCTATACAATAATGCAGAAGGCATAGTGCTGGGAACTCAATAGGCAAAATCATCAAAAAGTCACTGCAATGAAGAGCATTTTCATTGACGTTGTATGTAAATATCAATAGAAAAGCACTCCTTCACAGCTACTTTCAATGTACTGGAAAAAATCACTTCAAAAGAATTGAAAATGACAACAACAAATTTTTTGATGGCAGCAGTATTTGGTTATAAGATAATTTAGTCCTTGTATGCTTATCATCTAATCAAGTCTCTTGTATGTCCCTGAACAAAGAATTTTGAACAAAAAGTAAAAGATACTTTGAGAATGTTTGACTCTAGTAAAATTCACTGACCTTCACAAGGAAGCCATGAACGTTTCGTAGGTTTCAGAATGACATCAGCGTTTGAAAACTTCACATATGCCTAAATTAAACAAACCACTGAAAAAAATATCATAAACAAAAAATATCTAAATCTTAGAGTATAATACAAACAAAAAAGCAAGATAATATTCACGAATTTGAATTACCAATGCCTGTAATGAGCTGATATCAATGGATGGAAGACCCCATTTCGTTTCTGCCAGCCAATAGAATAACTCCATATTTTCAATACATTTTTACATTTGATTTATACAAATTTACTAATAAGAAAATGTGTTACTCTTATTAATAATTCATTAAAAATTTGGACTCCATATTGAGAGCATTATGTAATGAAAACTTACAAGGGGTAATACCTTCCAATTTGATAAGAATGATTACCCTAGCCTGTGTGAATTGTGAATTTTGACCAAAATTGTAACATACCAAAACCCAAGGCCAATTTTCCCTACATTTCAAGCAGTTAAAGGGGCTGACCTGCACTTTTTATTTACCAAACAAAATCAGCATGTAAAGTTGATGCAGATCAGCCCCTTTAACAAGCCTTCTAATTTCTGGTTGCATCAACAGGAGAAGTTTAACTATTTTGGTTTTCTTTTTTTAACTATCCCAGCAGACAAAATCGTCAAAAAACCACAGCGATGAAAAGCATTTCTATGGAAACAACGTGTATATTTCTAAAGACATGCACTCCTTCACAGCGATTTTTCAGCAAATTTGCCTACTAAGTTTAGAAAGAAATAATGATTGAGAGCATGTTATTTTATTTGTCTGTTGACAACATCAAATTGTAAGAATTCACATAGGAATCTCATCATGGCAGAATCTCAAACATTATCTAAAATCATTTAGAATCGTTTAGAAATTTAACTTCTATTGATCTTCAATAAAGTCAAGTAAGGAGACAGCATCTATGAAATGAATAGTATATTGTATTCTTGTCACATTAAATTACAAAGCACAAAACATTTACCAACACAGCTACAATATATTTAAGGAAATTTGGCTTCAAAGTTTGAAGAAGCCAAAGATTCCAGTAAGCATAAATAAAGAACAACCAAGATCCCTGTATTCCAGATCTTAGTCATTATAATCTAAAACCTCCAAAATTATAAATTGATCTTCCTTGTGTTGAAGTTATAACCACGGAATGACGAAAGAATAACGAAGCTTCAATGAGCACCTATGCTCGCTTTGTAACTTGATGTTATCCGATTAAAATCTTCTTCCTAAAATCAAAAATGGTAATAACGCTTTCATGAGATTTAAGCTTCATATCGTGACAGTCAAGTGAACCTTTTTTTAAAAAAAAAAAAAACATTTTGAGCAGAAAAACAGGAAGAATACCTTAGCATTATAATCTTTTGTAAATTTTATGGTTGGATGACCAGCTTTTAATTGTGAAATGAAACGATTACTAACCTAAAATATTATAAAAATATATCATTGAATATATCTGATTTATTTACAATGACTTCGGAAGTACGCAGAAGATTATAAAAAAGACGTTACTTCAGCAGATTTCCCAAGATGCTGTGCAAGAACAGACATATTGACAATGGTTTCAGGATTGTTACTATCCTAAAAGTAACCAAAATTTTTGAATCAACAATCATAATGAATGAAAGGAACTATGAAAAAATATGTTTTCCAACATGTCAAAGTGTATACCCTTTCTAGTGCTTCCTGCAGGGCACTTTCAGCATCTTCAAATTTTCCCATCCTCATGTAACAAGCTGCTTGACCATTAAGCAAGGAAACTGTCGGAGTGTATTTATCAGCAAGTTCTTGAAAAATATAATATGCGTCTTGAGCTTTCTCGCCACCCTTTTCAAAAAAATAAAAATCAAATTACATATATGAACAATTTAGATGCTTTACACAGAAGCCATTCCATCGCTTATAACACATGTACTACTCATTTTGATATTAAAAAAATTATACCACAGTCAAGTTAAACCAGGCCATTGCTAACTGCGTCAAAGTAGCATCCTCATCGACAGTCTAAAAAAAAGTATGTTTGTAAAGTAAGGAAAATCATTTAACAACACAACAAATAAGGTATGCAATGTAACCAGCCATCCTCGTCAGCCGAACAACTAAACTATCTCCTCAATGATGTCAGGTCATGTGATAAAGAAGATTCACCATAATGATCAAAATAATGACTTACTTGCATTCGTGAAATTTCAGTTCTATCATAAAAATGAAAGTTATTAAGTATATAATATATAATATATATGGTATGAAGTAATAATATTCATAATTCAGAGAAAAGTTAAACCACTCACTTAGCTAAGTCTAATCGATCCATGCTGAGGTAGATTTGAACAGACAGAGCGGAACTAGAAATCAAGGGCACAAAAAAATAACAAGGAGGAATGTCGAAAAAAGGTTCCAATAAAATCCTAAAAATCCCAAAATGAATTTATTATTTTAGAAAATAACAGCCAGTGAATAATTACTTCATTAAAAAACACATGTTAAATTTTTTTTTTATTATTTTGTTATTTTTATGTTATTTACTATTGTATATGAATTTAGAATATTTTCTATGTGGAAAATTCAATTCTTAGCAATGAAAAATAAACAAAAAAAATAAGATTTCACATACCATTCCAATGCTGTTGACTGGAACAGACAGCGAAGAGCAGAATCAGTATCCTTAAAGAAAAAAAGCTTTGTAAAAAAACTTCAAATCAAAAAGACTATAAGAGAAAAAGAAAACTTATTGGTCCATTGGATCACACTTTAAGAGCAGAAAGTCTTACCTCCTCATGGAAATATATATTTGCTGCCATCAGCAAAAAATATTCACTGAAATCGCTTCCATTTAATTTGGTTTCTATTTGTTTCAAAATATTTGATCTAGAAATAAAAATGTCACATTGTAAGCTGTCAACATTAGACCCCTTATCAATAAAAAACCTCTCTGTGCTCAGATTCATCTTTAGATGATTATTATAGTGAAGTGGATACCCAGGGTCAGCAGTTAATAATAGCAAATTCAATGTTCTTTCTATAGAATTGTACTTTCCACAGTTTTTTCCAAGAAAAACACAAGCACCTTAAAGGAGAATCAACTGCAGTGTTCCTTTTAAAAAATCTTAATTCAAATCGCAATACGCGAGGTGTTTGAAATGCAAAGCGTTCGTCGTCGTCGTCGTCGTGTGTCCAAAAAATAGCCTTCAAGCTAAGGATATGTAAATCACAGTCTAAAATAGCTAGCCTCCCAAGCATGTGAGCAGAAAAACGTTTTTTTCTTTTGACTATGGCAGAACTAGTAAACATGGCCTTCGATAAAGAGTTATAAGCCTGTAGACTATGTACTCATGCTTTATTCGGCAGGAGATGATTTCTACTACAGCGCTCCCATTCTGAAGTTCTAGTGTGTACTACAGTTCTTTACATTCTTTCGCCTACTATGCTGATATAACTTATGTTTGTTTTGATTTTTTGGCTGGCATTTTTTTGTTTAGTTTTTATTTTACTTTTTATACTGTAGCTCACTTTCGTTATCAAGTCAGTTGCTTATAAGACTTTAAGACAGTTGTTCTCTGACAGTAAAAAAGTTCTTTTTTCATCAGGCACCTCAGAGTTATGTATTTGGATTAACGTTTGACTTTTTATTACACATCATGTATATGTTTGTGGCTGCATTAAACCTGATGTATGTTCGAATTTAGACTATGTTCTGAGCCATGGTGATGCACTCTTTTAATTGTTGCAAATATGGACCCCTCGTAACATATTTATTGAAACACAGTCAGTTCAATTTGCTTTCATGAGTATATATACGATAAATCATCTTTTTTAGAGTATATAAATTGTCCTTTTAGAAACTCACAGCTCCCACCACAGTAGTGCAGTGACACAAAGTCACTGTTCAATTCTCCAAATTGCACTTAAATATTGCTTGAATTTATTTCTTTGAGAAAATTAAAATGAAGAATGAAGACCGAATAAATTTGTATTTTATTTTGTGATACTTATTTTTGCGAATCATGTTCATTTGAAAAAATTGTATGTATATGACATATATAATGTCCTAACATCTACCAATTATATACTGTGTTTCGCCTTCAGTTCAAGATGGTTTAGAAATATCCTGCTGCGTAGAAATATGTTTGCCATATATATATATACGGTTAAAAAATCGGCAACTTATATGAATCTACAAAACATTTGTTGACAACCTTCACTATCTACAAGAGGAAGAGAAAATTGCAGTAGGATCTTTTGTTGAAAATACCACCGACAAAGAAATGGAGGAGCCAACAGGAAAGAAAGAATTTATGAAAAGGAAAAGCAACGAAAAAACAGCCAGTCCTACAAAGGACATTTAGAGCTTTCTTTCAAAAACGCAGAACAGTTTCCAGTAAAAAAAGAATTGGCGTTCCTAACAATATTATAGAAATAGATAATTATGAATGAATGCAAACTGAGATTAACTTTTGCGAATGCTTGTTTTTGAAAAAAATTTTGCAAGATAAGTTTTTACCAATGCTAGTTTGTGAAAGGTTTTCCAGGATTAATTTTTGCGAATTAGGGCCAAAATCGCAAAAATAAGTATATATCACAAAAATTTGTCACAAGATTTTATCTCCCATTAATTAATACGAATAAGGTAATGGCATTAAAGAGGCACAAATATTCATAGACCACATAACCAGAGGGTGACAAAACAAAAATGGAGGTATATTATTATAAGGATAATTCTGCCTGTCCAAGCTGTTTGGAAAATTGGAATGTTTGGAAAATAAATTGGAAGTTTCTTATAATACAAGATGATTACACAGACAGGAAGGTGTTCTTAATTCTTGCAGGAATTTTGTTTAAAATGTTACTATTATGTCCAAAGGACAATTTCTGAAATTGAAAGGTTTCCTTTGATATTTCTGGATGTAACTAATGTATTTGTATGTGGAGCTGTTAGTGATGGTTTGGTTGTTGTAAAACTGTAGCTTTCTCGTAATGTTTACCTAGAGGTTGTTTCTCCTGAATTCATTTAATTAACTTTGCACTACTTAAAAGAACATAATTCATTGTATTATGACACTACCATGGTAGCTTTCCAAATAACTTTCTAGATTTTGTCAAAGAATACCACTGAAGATTGAATACACACGGTGGGACAGGAAATTGATTTTGGACACAATTGCATTGATTGATCTTAGACTATGGGTCCATCATTTAAGTTGTTTCGTTCAGCTGTAACTCAAAAAGTTGGATTCCATACCCAAGATGAAGAAATTGTTGTTTGTAGTACCATATAATTGAAATCACAGTGCATGATAACATCTGGTATTTTGATGACCATAGCAACTGAAAACACAGGAAATGCAAAGATAAAACTGAAATACTACAAAAAACCAGACAGTATTGGAAATGTGTGTGCCAGCTCTTTCTTGAGCCTTCAATTGACTGACTTTTCCTTTTAAGCTTTTGTTTTTAATTTTTTAAGTTACAGAGACTTTTGCTATTGTTTTGTTATTGTTCCTTCTTAATTGATGTATGCCAATAACTTGGAAGTTATGAAAATTAATTTGTATAATTCTTAAATTTATATATGGTACCTTCTGTTATTATCTTTGGAGATGAACAAAACTTTTTGTTATATTCTAATAATTAGTACAATTAATTTCCACACTGTCAGGCTTTATAATTTGTACATACAATTCTTCAGTTTTACATAAGCTTACTTTGAATTCATGCTTTGGTGCAGTATAGTAAATCATCAAGGTGGTTGTTTTCACCATATGTTTTGCTTATTGTTCAATCTATATCTCAAAATGTGTAGATTGGGTTAAAGAACAAATTTTTGATTTTAACACTGATTTTTCGGTCTGTGATGAAACCTGAGCCGAATAATTCCAAGATTTTCACCTTTGCTTGTAGGTTTCCTAACATGATGTCATAATTCTGAGTTGGTCAGGAATTTGTTATTTGTGTATATGAGTTGAACAAGCAAATTATAACATCTTTATTCTTCTAAAAGAATAAAAGAACTTCGTGAAATAGTTTTTCTCCGTAATATTATCACCTTTTGTTACTGATACAAACGTCAAGATGAATGAGCAGATGGAAGGCCATGAATTCATAGATACGAGTGTCGATCTTTCCCGTTTTTCTGTTTAAACACTACGTTGTGGTCGAGATATCAATTCTAACGGAAAGGCTATTGCTAAAACATCTCTAGGACGATTCAATGATTATCATTTATGACAGTATTCAGTGCACCTTATATGAATAGGTAGTTCCTGTGAATTAAGTAGGACAACAGGCTACGGTCTCATAACACCACTGCTGAAAGCGTCCTCGAAAGGAATGATAAAGTTGAACCTTTAAGCCAACCTATCAAATCCTTTCATGTGATTCTGAAAAATGATAGCAGTCGCCGCAAGGTATTTCCCAGCTGTAGTGGAAAACCGCTGCAACTACACATTGAAAACATGATAAATTTTCCTTTACGCGATTTGTTCAAACGCACAGCGATTCTTGTATTGAATTTGAATTGAAAAAGAAAATGTTTTTGAACTCTTGTCAAAAAAAATACAAAAAACTGAAAGATGGATGAATATTATCAGCACAGCACACACCTAATAATGACTTATTATATATGCAGAGCTGAGGGTTGCATTATGCTGATGTCAGTAGAAATAGAACATTAAAAAGGAATTATATCAACAAATCAAATAAATGTAATACCTCTTTGATGGATTTTGTAAATAATCAGCTAGTATTCGGACAGCTTGAAGTTCTTGTGGTGAAGATCCTCGAATTTCATCTAACACCAAACCATATTTACCCTATAAATAAATGTATTGTTAAATGACTGAAAAACTAATCAATATAAAGATTCAAAAACTACTCTTAATCTTTACCTGTGCGGTATATGCTCTATATAAGAAAACATCTCGTTCGATACGAAGATCCGATGAATTAGGCTAAAAAACAATATTGTTGGGGAAAAAAATAAACAACTCTCAAAACAAATGTTCAAATTGAAATTTTGGGTCATCAATAAATGAAATTGGTCATTCTCTCTCTCTCTCTCTCTTCTGCTTCTCTGTTAAAAAAAGGTGAAAATAAATCACAGAGAGAATGGAAAGTGTATTCATCTTCTATAGCATGAAAAACAGATCAATAAAACCTATAGGAAACAGCATTATAGTCAACTTATTTAAAAGCTTGTGATTATTAAATTTAGTTTTGATAAGTTTCGGATTTAGTTTAATTGACAGTGCAGTAAAGTAAAACGGAGTGACTTCAATCAGTGGGGTGACTTTGATCAGTGCAAATAAACTGCTAAAACTGTGAAATGAAAGTGTGCTTTTCACATTTTTTAATATTCTCATTTAGATTCCTATTGTGAAATATCATCAGAATCATTTTCAAGAGAAACGAGCAATTTCTTTCCAAATTTAACAACATTAAAAAACATTAAAATTTCACAATTCACATTGGTCCTCACTCTACGTTGTATTGAAAAGTCTAGCCTGAACATCTTTTGTTCATACGTGAAGTATAGAGGCTGAATGTAAAGAAAATTATAAAAATTCTGTTTGTGACTGTCAAATCTAAATTTCCTTGTTCCTATCAATAGAATCGTGTTTATAAAAACACGAAAAACTGAACGTTTTAAATCAGCAATTAATTACATGTTCGCAAGAACTTTGTGAAAAATCATCATTTCTCATGGGGAGTTTAAAAGACTTCACAGAAGAAATTTTAATAAGTTTTTCCATGATGACTAGTTTCAAAAGAATTGTCAATTATACATAAGAAAAAGAAGATGTTTAGAATATACAATCAAATGCTTTGTTCTACCATTAAATCTATAATATGGGATTGTGTATAAACTGAACTTTCACTATCATTAAAAATGTCTTAATTCTAACTTACGAAATTCTAACAATGAATTTTGTAAGTTAACGTCATTTCATATTTACGAGGGCCACACATGTGGCCATATTATCTTTTCTTCTACTAATATTCGCTGATCTTATGGACGGAACTTTTATCCCGGATGCTGGTCTGTTAATAAACACTTTTTATATAAAAGCAATGTTATGAGAACATGAGCCTCACATTTGGCAAAAAATAAGAACACCCCTGAGGCTCAAATCATTGGTCCAAAAATTAAGAACAGCCTGAGCCTGAATTTTCTTGGAAAATAAGAACAATTCATGATGAACAATTCTCTCAAATGCTACTGCTAACTGGGTTTAAGAAGTGTATTGTTTTTCTGACCTTCAATAAATGTGAGAGATATATTTAATGATGTGCGACTTATGGCCTGCTTAAACACTTGCACACATTGGGTCATTTTTTTATGTTCACTACTACACTGCGTTACAAATTAATTCTAATCATCAAGATAGAAACAAGAACAACACTTGCAGCAAAAATAACAACAAAATGAGGCTGAAATCTGAAATTCTGTTATTAAAGCTAAGAACAAAAATAAGAACAGCCAGCTCAGGTCAGATTTTACTGGTTTTTATAAAAACAAAAGCATGCAATAACAGCGCTTTAATAACACTTTCACATTATAAATACAAGTAATTTGGCAGTTCTCATAAAGCTGATCAATGTCACCCCATAAACAATGTTGTCGTTTTCAGGGAAAGATCAGATTATATCTCTGGAACTAAGATTAAGCATACAATGTGAAATTTTGCATTGAAATAGAACAAATATAAGGCAATAATTTCAAAGTTTCAGAGGTATGTCCAAAGTTATTTTTAAAATATTGGCAAAAATTGATCAAAGCAACTCCATTTTATGTTGGATTTTATATTAATGAATGGTTATATTATTAATTTATTATTGATATGTGGTTTGTAGGTTGTTTTTTTGTGCCGAAGTTATAGGATGATTAATATTATACTGGTATCAGTTTCCTGTTGTCTAAATCATTGAGGGATGTTTTTATTCATATCTATTAATTTTCATTGAACAATCCAGATGATAATGATGTTGCAATATATTTTATTCATATGAAATAAAAATGTTTTCAGGGTGTTATCTAGGCCTTTTTCGATGTCGTATTACGTCATTTTCCCAATTGAAAGTAATTTCCCAATTGGATCAACCATACATTTTTTAAATTGACAAGAATATCGTAGATGAGCAGATGAAGAAATAGCATTAATGTTTGCATTCTAACTACACTGAAAATGACTCTTTGGGTACCTCATTACCTCATTACATTTAACCAAACATCTTCACTTTCCTTTCGTACATAAAATAGTTCTTTATGTTGTAATATTTTAACGATTTAACATAACTTAGGAATCAACTCAAAAAATAAAACGTTGCTTTTCAACGATACGGAACGAAATTAAGCGTTTCAAGAAACGAATGAAAAAAAGTATATATAAAAATCGTTTCGTCAAAACTATTTGAAACGTTTTTTAAAAGTGAAGAAACAAATTTGAAACATTTCTGTTTAAAAGTCTTTTAAACGAATATAAAATGTGGACGCTGTTTCTTATAGATTTAACATCTTGAAAGTTACGTTGACGGTGTTTCCTTTTAGACTTAACATCTAAAAAGTTACGTGGACGCTGTTTCCTTTAGACTTACAGTGTCGCATGGGGACATCGATTTTCAGCAGGGGGTTCGGGGCGCTGTGATGCTACCGGAAGCTCTGACATTTTAGTACTTTCAAGAGCCAAAAAATCACTTAATTGCATGTTTTATGAAGTATAATTTCGAATTTGGTTACTGATTGAGAAGCTCTAATACTATTTAACAGACCGGACAAATTTAAACCGTGTGCAATGCCTCTATGTTACGTTTAAACTAATTTGGTATTGTTTTAAATTACTTTTGTTTAATTTGTTCACAAATTTATGATTCAGATTTTTTCCTTTGGTTATTATTTGGGGACATTTTTGGCGCTATTTCCTTTTCGCACCCCCCTGCCATATTTTTTTACTAGTTGGCTCTTCATCACGGAGATAAAAATAACCCTAATCCTAACCCTGACCCTAACCCTGACCCTAACCCTGACCCTAACCCTGAGCCTGACCCTGGACGGAGAGTGGGGGGTGCGAAAAAGAAATAGCACCACATTTTTTGGGCGCCCATAACGTTTCAACGTTATCATTTTCGGTCTAGATGTGACACTGACTTAACATTATTATAAAGGAAATAATGTGTTCTTTTAAATGTCTGTGAGTGTCACTAATTTCCCAATTTTGAAACAACGTAATAATCTTATAACAAAATTTTAGATAACGCCTTGGTTTTATACAAAGTAAGTAACATGCTAAATTCGAAATTAAATCAGATAGATAATTCCTATTTTGACGATTGATTTAACAGTACATTTTTCGACCTGGTATTCTCAAATGAGTTGAAGAGTAAGAAGAGAGAAACAAACGCGTATTTTTGGTTATAAGTTTCGTCAAGTGGTTTTAACTGCGCTGAGTGCTACGCGCCAGCGTCAAATTTGACCATATCTTGTAATGGTGATGTTGAAAAGATATTAAATGCAACTAACGTTTATAGTCTGAGCTTCGTTGATACAATGCTGGAAATTTCCAATATAAAACGAATTTTTGACTTCAAAAAGTTCATCCACGTCATTGTTCGCCATTTTGAAAAAGTAGTTGAATTTACATGTCAAGTTTACACGGAAACGTCACCCTCCATGTGCCGATTGTTTTTGTTTTGTTGGTGATTTTTTTTTTATAGTAGACTGTGAGACAAAGGTAACGTAATTTCTCCAAGTGTGACAAATATATTTTGCAAGAAGACAATTAAACAAATTGTATAGGACTGAAGTTTGTTCGATGGCATCAAAAAATGAGGTACTTACTATTTCATTGTCTGCTGGCTGCCTTATACGTGAGTTGGGGGCAAGATTCAACATGCCAAAATCAAGCTGCATCTGGTCAATAATTTAAGTACATTACATTTTTAAAACTAAACCAAGTTATACAATACAAAAAAGATTTAAAGCAATCAAAACATTCATGAATGATTACCACCATTATTTAGAGAGACTCTGGCTATTAAAATGTCACGATCCATTTAAGCTATTCTCGTTATGTAACGGGCTTCAAATGTTTTGATGTCAAGATAACCGCGCTGAATAAAACGTGTTTTGCAAGAGGAATGTTGTTGTAGTTTCTCTGTGAGAAAAATGTTTTCATAAATTTCATGTCGGTTCGTTAGATTTTGATATACGATTTAAGGTAAAACTAAAAGTTGTTAGCTATAAGAAATAGTTTAAAATTTTAGGTTTTGACATCAGGTTAGTATTCCATAAGTGGTCAACGGTTTTTTTGTGTAAATCACAACAATACACACGGCACGCTCTTGAAAATGAAAGTGAATGCTTGGTTTCTACATTGCAAATCGGTTATATAAGTTGAGCCTATTAGGATGAGATAGTCTAGTCATAGTCAGAGATTTCAAATCTTGCGAAAAATGTTGTAGATTGCATTTAAAATTTTCAAATTTTTGTGTTTTCTCTCCTTCGCTGTATTTTACATGAAAAATTTCTCCAAAAGAAGATTTTCCATCTCTCAAATTCATTGTTGAAAACCGTCTTTGAGAAATAAATGTTGCACAGTGATCAATCATCTCCTTCAGTTTGTTTCACAACATAGCATCCGTCCAAAATACGACCTGTGCATTAGTATAATAAGGTAAACATGCTTGAAAGAGCGAAAAGGTGGCTGGGCGGAGGGTGGACATCACTTCGTGGAAACTGTCTTTAACAAATCCTAATTGGTATTTTAAAAATAAACGTGCGTGGCTGTACGAGGTTTTTAACTCGTATTAGGATTTCAAGAATTCAAAGGCAATTTACATTCGGCTATTGTTAAAATGTTAAAAAAAATTTTGGAGTGTAGTATAGATTACGTCTTGATTCAGATTATGCGATGTTGTTGTTTTGAAATTTCGAATTATTTTGTTGAATGTTGTGGTCTGGATAATGGTCCTGTTGAATCTCGCCCCAACTCACGGATACTTTTTTTACTTACGTCACATACATTTACCATTTCAAAATTGTAAATATAATTATATATAATTATAATTAATGCTCTGTTTGATTTTAATTTAAAATGTATACCACTTCACTTTATTATGAGAATCTTTATTTCTTCTCTTTTGCCTGTCTTTTACTTTTAGAATTTCATTCATTATGTCAAGGGTGATTTATTTACCTGTCCAGATCATATAAGCTTAGCACATTGCATTAGTGCTGATGCAAAACTTGGAAAGGGGATAGCATTGATTTTTAGGAAGAAATATGGTGGAATTGATGAAATTCTTAGTCAAGGTATTACTTTTGACAGTAACTCACTAAGAATAGAATGAAACGTACATTACAGCTTACATCTTTGCCCTAATAACAATGACATAGCTTTCAACTTAGTGTGATCCTAATACGCATACAGTTTTATTGATATGGATAATATATATGTATATGCACAAAATATTTCATTGGATCAAATAAAACACCCTAGGATTATTATTATTAATAAAAATTATATATTTGTAAATGTATGTTAAAACCAAAGTTTTTCTTCTTCTTCTACTTTCTCTTCCAACATTAGGAAGATGTAGTACAGGGAAGATGTAAGTAATGAAATTCGCCAAGGAATATGAAATTATTTTTGTCATTTGTTTCAGTGTCAAATTTGCTATTATATATAACTTTTGTTTTGTAATGCAGTTTCCTTGCATTATGATATAGTCTTTGTATGAAATGGTTTATTCCAGGCTTTGCTGTCCTGAGAAATTTCCTTGCAAAGCTGTATATATATAAACTGAACAAACATAGGCTAGAAATTTTTCGAAATCCTTAAGGCATTAAGTATCATTTGGTTTTTTATTCATTAATAATTTTTTTCGAAGAAGACACTCTTTTTTTGTTTCTTTCTCTGCTTGACATTTTTTTTGAAAAGAAAAATGAAATGAAATACTTATCCAATGATCACAATGCACGCATTATGTATATATATTTCTTTTGTTTAAAAGATGATGAAGTGCCATAAACATAAATGAGGCTTGCAGTGTGATGACGTAATTGGTGGGAATTCCTTATTAGAACTATTAGGAAATCTTCACAGGAGTGCCAAATATTTGTTTGCTTCATTTTTTTGCTATTTTAGTATTGGTCAGGCACTTGTTTCCAGCCCTCATTTCTTTTTGTAACATTTTGTTATAATAAATTAATTACAAACATTGTGTGGAAATCTGAACAAAAAACTCTTAAACACATCACGGTATAACATAATTTGACCAACCCTATGTGATGCTTTTCTTTTTATTTCAAGGGCAAAGGCCTGGTGGATGTGCAGTTCTGAAACGAGGTAAACGCTACATATACAACTTAGTAAGTTTTTCTAGTTTTTTTTATCAAATTAGCTGTACTAAGCCCTAGCCCTGGCAGCTACAACCCTGGATGATGCGAACTGTTCAAAATTCTTAATTGATAATATTAGCATGCACATTCCCAGTGATCAAAGTTGTTAAAAAGTCACTGTGCCGGTGTTGAAAAAGGTTGAATTTAGATGAATAAAATGTGATTAGACAAAATTCCTAAATTTTCTAGTGTATAAATATTCAAATATTGAATATTGAACTTTTAGAGCTCTTTAATATTTGTAAATATTATTTTGGACACATGAATCTTCAACTGCTTTCAATTTTTACTTGTTTATGTTTAAGTGTCCATCGAAGCCCTAACGTGTTGAGCATTTGCGTTGAGGCTTAACGCTTGAGTAGTCAGCACTGGACTTTCTTACTTACTTCTAGTTTGTTCTCCAATAATGTTTTTAGGTGCTAAACAATTCAATATTCCACCAGTAGATAATATAAAAACAAAGGGACTTTAAATCAAATCTTAAAGTTTTTACAAGCAAGGCTTAACGTTTCCTATAACGATATGTTTCTTTTATTGAAGGTGACGAAAGAAAGATATTTTGATAAACCAACTTACACATCATTAGAAAACTCATTAAAGGAGATGTGCATGCATTGTCGTACTAACAACGTTACGGAAATTTCCATGCCAAAAATTGGATCTGGTTTAGATCGTTTGGATTGGTATAAAGTGAAGAGGATCATTGAAGACGTGTTTGTAGGTTCGCATATTCAAATCACAGTTTATGAACTCTAGCCAGCAATTAAAGCTTATTGTCATTGTATTGTCGGCGCTATTGATAATGACCAAGGCGAGAGCTTGTGTAGACAGCATGAAGACAGATTTGTAATCCGTCAGTTTCTGCTTGAAAATGATTCAAATATCGAAATTAGTCAATGTGTGTTTCGTTGAATTTGCAGCATTGGCAGTTTGGCGTTGCTTTGAAAGTCTGGTTTAACACCATCTTTCACCACCAATGTCGAAATTTCAGAAACTGCTGTGTCTGTTTTGTTGCTCTCCTCCAGAGCCTCTTTGATGCTGGTGATCATTACGTCGAACGATGTGTTGTTGTAACTTTTCTCTTCATTTATTGATATCTTTTTCTGGTGCATCAGAAATCATTTCTGAGATCACGTCACACTTCACTTGGTAGTTTGGCATATTCGATCTATTTTTCAGTATATTAAATTTGATATTTTTGCAGACATTTTCTTCCTTTAAAGTATTACGTTATAGTCCACTCCGCGTTAAGAAATTGCAAAAGAAAAGCCTTGGTTGTGTTTAGTGACTTGAACGGTTATATGAGGGCTTATATGAACGCTTAAGGTCATTGGGTTCTTTTATTTTTAAAAGAATTCGAATGAACAAAACTGTTCGCAAATTTCATCATCGTTATCATTATTAATGCAATAATAAAGAAGTGATTGTGTGGGAATCGTGTAATCTCAACAAGGTCAAGTTTACGTATTTATATGATATTGTCTTTTAGTTTTTTTGAAGATATTCTCTTGACTGCGAGTAGTCTTGTAGGTTATTATATTTTGACTTGATTATCCATATTGTTAATCCATGTTGTTATGTAATAATGTTGATGTCATGTATGTACCATAAGAATTTTCATAAACATGAAATGTCATTTTTTCTTTAATACTACTCGTGATCACTGCAAAAGTCCTACACACTCTGAGAATGACCATACACTGGGAACTAAAAACAGCGCACTTGTTTAAGCGCTAAATCGACAATATGCGATTGCCGAAAAAAGTAAGAAGTCGAAAAAATATACACATCTCCAGAATGTTTTGAATTGAGTCCGCTAAACAAAAGAAATTTTTCTGCGACACGATATTCTCTCAGTTACACACTCTCTTACATGGAATGGATAGATTGAAGGAAAAATATATTACTTTAGATACAGAAACTTTCGCGAATAGAAAAATTTTGCTTTTTTCACGAATATTAACTTTCGAGAATTCGCAAACAAAACTGAAAATTTTTGCGAATATAGACTTTAAACGATAATAGAAATTCCCCCGGCAAAAACTTTCGCGAATGCCCAAAAATGAATTTTCACAAAAACATACGCCAAATTACGTTCAACAAGTAGCTTCATTATATCTCTTGCATAACAAAATATTTTCTTGATCGTGAAAAACGTAACTCCGAAACATTATCAACGTTCACACCTTTGGTAACGAGCGGTGGAATGGAAACCGCTTGTTAAGTAAAAATATTAAAACGGCTGCCACTACTTTGAGAAAAAAAGTATCGTTAAAAAAAAAGAGGAAGATACTTCGTTTTCGAGGGAAAAAAAACTGTTTTATTTATTTGTTTGAAACCATTGGAATTCAATAGTTGCATGAGTACTCATTCGAATGTTCGTTCGAAAGTTAGTTCGAACTACACACATTGTGAGCACCAATAAATAAACACTTAATTATGTGTTACTATGGTTACTCGGTTCTCCATCTTTCGGTTCATAAGAAATAAATTAAATTATCACAGAGATTCAATTTTCCTTTATATTCAATTTTCTATAAGCATTGAAAATGAAGGACAAAATAAAACGAAATACTAACAATTATGAAAGCGACATTTTTTTCCAAAATTGTCCGACGACAGTGTGAGGTCGAAAATATTTGCAAAATTCGATTGTTCATTATTAAATTATTTTGTGAAGGAGAGCGGTAATTTAGATTGGAGACATGTTTACATATTATTTAATGAGTACTTACACAGGCTTTCAACTTTTTCTTGAAATAAAACTGAGTTTAAAAAACGAAAAACGTTTCGACTTGTTTAATACAAGTAAACTTATACACAAAAAAAACTGAAACAAAGTTAAACGTTTTTGCAGGAGACAGGAGGGGCACCATCTTCGCATATGTAGGAGTTTTAAACATTCGTTATTCTTCAGAAGAACAGTACTTTTCGATTGTTAATAAAGTTTATGGGAAATTTTGATTATGGTGAAGATTGCTATGTGGTGTTGGTTTGTTCAGCCAGAAATAATTGTACTTAAAAGAGATTAGTGTTTTTGTTCTGATGGCATCCTGGGTTAATAATTTCTCACCAGCACACAAATCTACCCCGGTCTTTGCTGATATCAAACCGAAAGCGGGAAGTTCCGAATGTTCCGTTTGTGGTGATAAAAGTTCTGGTAAACATTATGGCGTATTGACGTGTGAAGGTAGATCTTTGTTTTTGCGATGTGATCTGTGTGTGCATATTTTTCTTACGCTCGGGAACATATTCGAATGAAGAGTGCGATCTGACACTAAACTAATTCCAAATACAACAATATTTTTGTATCTACCTACTTTAAGGGCAAAAATAAAAAACGCGGTTTTAAATATCACTAAAATAAATTGCCTGTTTCCCACCTTTTATTTGTACGACGGTTGAAAAAGATTTTTTTTACCTGAAAATTCTTTCGCGTTTTCAAAGAAAATCTTTAATTTCGCAGAAAAAGCCTTTGCGTTTCATCAGTTTAATTTTTCTAAAGGTTTTAACTTTCACGAAAATGACCCAAAAAAACGCGAAAGTTTCAGCCATTCACCATTCACTATTGATTCGTTGATGTTCGACAATCTCCAACAGCTCCTATTCGAATTTCATGCGCAGCTTGAAGTAGTAACATAAACGTCTCTGTGGGCAGGGTTACAACGCACGCTTCTCATTTTCACCCTAAAACCCCAATCATTTGTTCGTCGAAATCACGAATAAATTCAACCTTATCACATTGTTCCATATTGAAATTTTCATAAAAATTACGTCACCACCTTGAAAATATAATTCCGTTCTGACTTAACATGATCGTAATTGACTCACAAACTCACTATCAATTTACTACGACGATTTTTTCAAATTTCCATTTCGGACAATGAAAATGTCATTAAAACAACTAACAGAGTTTTGCTTTACTTAATTCACCACTTTGAAGCTTTAAAATTGACCCGATACAAATAATGGCCGTTCAGCGACTTGATGGACCAAAATCATCATTATCTATATATTAATAGCCGATTCTCTGTTTGTCTGTTTGTTTGTCTGTCACGCAAAATGGTAGATTGAGTTGTGAGCGAAATTATTTCTTTTTTTGTGTGCGACGTGAGTTCGAAGCAAATACATTGCAACCCCAATCGAACGTGACTTTTTTTGGCTGATGAACTAATAGGAATAACGTTTTGTTTTTATTATTATTGTTAGTTTTATATTCCACGTTGACTTGGCTTTGAAAACAATACATCAACTAAATACAAAGAAACTAACTGATTAAACATTTTGGACAAAAAGCAGCAGTGGCAGAACGTGGCAGCATGTGCGCTTTACCAGTGTATCCTAACGTATCCTTGCCTTACTGCCTGGACGGGTGAACATTTTTTCGAGCAATCAAAATGTTTAAAAACCGATAGGTAAAAAAAGAGTATCATGAAACAAAATGTTTTTTTGCTTTTCTTTTAATAATTTAATTTCTTTTTATAAAGCTCTTCTGATCGAACGTTTTTTTATTCTCTTTATTCATTTAGCACGTGCCTTTTTTCTCTCCTCCCGTGTGAACTTTTTAAGAAGAGAAACCATTTTCCCCCTGTTTGATAGCACCCATGTTAGAGCGCGTAACTTTTTTAAAACAAAAGCTAATAAAAAGTTTTTTTCTCTCTACGTTTTGAGTGTATTGTTGTACTGATCAACGATTGTTTTAAAAAACAAATAACACATGAAATTTTGGTTTTTTTGGAACCATTGTTTAAACTGATATTTGATATTTGATTTCGAATCTGCCTCTAGGGCTAACTGACGTTATCTGGGGTCCGCGATACAGGCGATGGGGTGACGAAAAATTTGGGTCTAATTTTTTTGGGAGGGGTCTGTGACGTCATATAAATCTTTGAAGAATGATATCTCTGTAACGGTTGATCGTAGCGGAACGATCCCATACATTTTTTTGATCAGGTTTTCGAGCTCTACAACATGGTAACACTTTCGGTTGCCAATTCCTTAATTTTATTTTTCGTGAAGTCAACGCATGCTGAACATGGGCGGCGAGCGACGCCGCCTTGGCGGCTAGTCTATATATTAATAGCCGATTCTCTGTTTGTCCGTTTGTCTGTTACGCAAAATGGTAGATGTGAACTGCGAAAGAGAGTCATCAATGTAAGATCACACATAAATTATTTCTCTTCTTGTGCGCGACGTCAGTGTGAAACCATTGTATTGAGACCCTAATCGAATGCGACGTTTAGGGAAAATTATCTCGATAACCAATAGGGATAACTGACGTTTTTTGGGGTCCGCGATACAGGTTATGGGGTGACGAAAAAATTTAGGCCAAATGTTTTTTGCGACGGGTGTGTGACGTCATCAAAATCTTTGATCGACGATATCTCCGTAACGGTGCGTCATAGACATATGATCCCATACATTTTCTTGCTCAGAATTTCGAGCTCTACAAGATGGTGACACTTTGTGTTGTCAATTCCTTAATTCCATATTTCGTGAACTCTTTGGGAGGTGACACAACGCAGGCTGAACCTGGGCGGCGAGCGACGCCGCCTTGGCGGCTAGTCTATATATTAATAGCCGATTCTCTGTTTGTCCGTTTGTCTGTTACGCAAAATGGTAGATGTGAACTGCGAAAGAGAGTCAGCAATGTAAGATCACACATAAATTATTTCTCTTCTTGTGCGCGACGTCAGTGTGAAACCATTGTATTGAGACCCTAATCGAATGCGACGTTTAGGGAAAATTATCTCGATAACCAATAGGGATAACTGACGTTTTTTGGGGTCCGCGATACAGGTTATGGGGTGACGAAAAAATTTAGGCCAAATGTTTTTTGCGACGGGTGTGTGACGTCATCAAAATCTTTGATCGACGATATCTCCGTAACGGTGCGTCATAGACATATGATCCCATACATTTCCTTGCTCAGAATTTCGAGCTCTACAAGATGGTGACACTTTGTATTGTCAATTCCTTAATTCCATATTTCGTGAACTCTTTGGGAGGTGACACAACGCAGGCTGAACCTGGGCGGCGAGCGACGCCGCCTTGGCGGCTAGTCTATATATTAATAGCCGATTCTCTGTTTGTCCGTTTGTCTGTTACGCAAAATGGTAGATGTGAACTGCGAAAGAGAGTCAGCAATGTAAGATCACACATAAATTATTTCTCTTCTTGTGCGCGACGTCAGTGTGAAACCATTGTATTGAGACCCTAATCGAATGCGACGTTTAGGGAAAATTATCTCGATAACCAATAGGGATAACTGACGTTTTTTGGGGTCCGCGATACAGGTTATGGGGTGACGAAAAAATTTAGGCCAAATGTTTTTTGCGACGGGTGTGTGACGTCATCAAAATCTTTGATCGACGATATCTCCGTAACGGTGCGTCATAGACATATGATCCCATACATTTTCTTGCTCAGAATTTCGAGCTCTACAAGATGGTGATACTTTGTATTGTCAATTCCTTAATTCCATATTTCGTGAACTCTTTGGGAGGTGACACAACGCAGGCTGAACCTGGGCGGCGAGCGACGCCGCCTTGGCGGCTAGTATTATATAACACTGTTACCTATTTACCTTCCATAAAGAGTATAATAACTTCAATCTTTTTTTTTCTAGGTTGTAAGAGCTTTTTCAAAAGAAGTATTAGGCGGAATTTAGCATATTCATGCAGAGCGTTTCAAAACTGTCCCGTAGACATCAACCACCGTAACCAATGTCAGTATTGTCGTCTCAAGAAATGTGTTCGAGTTGGCATGAGGAAAGATGGTAAGCCTGTCGGGAATAATTGTTAATGGTTTGTCCCTCCTCCTTTGTCTCTCCTCCTTCTGAACATTTAAAGATTGAGCATTATCAAACGAAAGTAATGACAATTTTAGCCTCCGTCCCAACGTGGTAAAAAATTATTTTCCCAAAACAATAGCTAGCCTGTTTTTGTCAATCCTGTAAAGCGAATTATCTTTACGATCCACAAAATGCCTCTTAATTCAGCAAATTATAGGTTATTGTTCATGAAAACCCAGTGGGCAAAATCGTCACTACGACGAAGAGCATTTTCATTGAAATTGTGTGTATATTTTCTATAGAAATGCACTCCTTCACAGCTGCAATGACTTGTCATTCATCAGAAAATACAGTTTTTAGTGTGCAATTTGAGCCTTGTTGATTTTTATAAAAAGAATATTTCGTCAATTTCATCGAACAATTGTAGCCAATGTTAAAATGACAGGTTTGAAGTAGCATTCACTCACATCTTCCTTAAAACAAGTAAACAATATCTGTTGACGATTGTTTCCTTTAGCATTATTTGTTTGTTTTTTCAAGGATATTTTGGAGAAAATATTAACCACCTCGGTCTCAGGTTTTCTTTCTTTTTTAATTTCAAAAAAACTGGGTGCGAGGTTGTATCATCATTTTTACTAACTTGATAGTAAGTTGTTTTGTCAATATTGAGTGACCACATGGTGTTATTCCGAATAGCTTGCGCAAAGTACTAAACCTATGTTGTAAACTAAACCAGTAAGTTAAAGGATTGTGGGTAACATTCATTGATCATAACAAATAAACAGCATTCATATTGAATCTGTGATTTTGGATTTTACTTTTGACTTTTCTACTCCATAAATGTTTGTAAAAACTGGAGAGGAAAAGATCTTGTGTTGTGAGAATTTTGAAATGTTTTTGTGAAACATGTGGAAGTTGAGCTGGTCATACAGTCAAGTATAGAGTACTGATTAATTCTAAATCAAATTAATTCAGTACGAAGAAGTTGTTGGATATCGTGTGACCATGGATTGTTATTGTTGAACTATTAAGCATTGTGGTGAACAATTATACTAGACCAATTACTATTTCGTGTGCGTAAATATATCGAGATGGTTTTAGACAAACAAACAACCTTATACTATGTGGCATCAAAAATTATTTTGTCGTCTGTTGGTGCAATACTCTCAATGTTTATGCTGTGTATTGTTAAAAAGGTTGGCCACGGAAACCAAAATGTAATACTTCTACGACTTGTTGGTCTTAGTCTCCTCCAACAAATCTCCTTTGTCGTCTTGTGGACCGAAAATTTCCGTCATATGAATACCGACACGTCGTTTGAACGATATGTGTTTTTATTAACCACAGCTATTTATCAGATGTTTGTGTTCAGTTTAGCAGCGATGGCCATTGACCGTTTGATTGCACTTTATAAACCATTTGCTTACCGGCGTTTGGTTACACTTACCAAAATAAATATTTGCTTTTTGTTTATGTTGACCGTGGTTTTACTTACTCGTTTACCTTTCATTGTGAGGCCCGATTTCTCAGTTTTGAATTTAATTCGTGTTGACATTGCTCAAGAATGTTTCTTTGTCTTAATTCAACCAATCACGTACTTTCGTATGTACGGGAACGTTCGAGATCGAAATAGAAGAATGGGAAGAAGAAATTCGACAAACGGTAAACAAAATGAAGAGAAACATTTTTTAACTGTTATCTCCATAATTTGCACCATATGTTTTGGTCAACTGTTGACTGATATATTCTACGCTATATTCAGCCTAACTTTGCCGACAGAAAGCTCCTCCACCATCTCTTACATAAGCAATTTGATGTGGATACTTATAGTCGTGGTCACACCGACTTTTTACGTATTCTCCAAGCCGAGTGTTCGTCATTACTGCACGACTCGTTCGCGTCGGTCGCTACGAGAAACGAAAAAAGTCACCGTCATTGAAATGAAAGAAATTCATGAAGCAAAAAAATAAAACATCAAAAAAAAAATCCTTTAAAAAAAATGGAAGACTTTTAACTTTATGTATTGATCGCTGTCGCCATGGGAATGTGTGGTGCGCATGCTCAGATGTTTACTCAGTGTATCATTAAAACTAGTGTTTGCCGCACTAATGATTAGCTAATGATTGTTTCGATCAGTTCTTTAACGATCACAACACATAAATATTTTCTATGAACATATGACATGCAGAACATTTGTATGACGACTGAGCATGCGCAAGTGAAATGCGCATGCGTATTAGCAATAAATCAGTTAATAAAGCGCATTTGATGTATGCTGAATTTTAATCTCCTGATCTCGATGCTGCTCCTGACCTAGCCTCGCTCGTGTGCATACGCGAGATCAATAAAAAATATTTCGATTCACTGATGTGAAAAAAAAAAACCGAAAAAAATTTTTATGGCATAACTTCATCATATGTAGAGTAGAATTTATACCGTACGGTCCAGCGAAAAGAATCATCTATATTATTCTGATGAAATCTACTTACAATTGGGAGTGAAGAACTCTCCCGATTTGTAAGAGCTCATTTATACTGAGAATAAATGGGATTATGAGACATGAGTGGGATTTTTCCAGATGCTTTTAAATCAATGCAACAAGATGGTACGTAGAAATAATTCATTATAATTATTATTATTTTCTTGTTGAAACCATTCACTGTGGAAATAATGTATATTTTTGTATTACTTTTTGAATATACTTCTAATATCGACACGAAGAAAACTATTGACGTCTACAGTTGTTTCAAAATTCTGATTGATGTACCCTTCCTTCAAAATGCACACAATGACCAATTATATTAACAATATATAGATTTTCTCACAAAAGACTCTATATATATGATGTTGCAATATTGAACCCTAACCCTAACCCTAAGTCCCAGTGGGCAAAATCGTAAAAAAGCCACTGCGACAAAGAGCATACTTATTGAAACTGTGTGTATATTTCTATTGAAATGCACTCTTTCGCAGAGATTTTTTAACAAATGTGCCGGCTGGATTAGTACTTTCTGTATTGAGGGGGGAGGGGGGCTTGGGGGTTGTGCTGTGGATGCTAGTATTTTATCATTTCAAAATTGCATGTTGCTAATTTATCTAAGATTCTGGTAGTACTGTTGATTACGTTTTTGAGAAAAGTCACTAGTGCTGCTTATAAACGTGTTGCTTAAAAGAACAACATGTAATTTAAAAATGCGTGTGAGATAAAACAACACCGCATTTAATAAACGCCACTCTTTACTAAACGCTGCACTTATATCCAAACATTTGTATTAAACGCCACCTTCTAATAAACGTTGCATCTTGAAAAGCAGTGTTTATTAGAAAACAGGCCAAACAAGAAATAGTTTAAAAAGTTTAATAGCTTTATTTGCCTTCTGTCAACAATTCTTCCACGTTTGGATGAATTTTAATTGATGTCTAATAAATAGCGTAGAAACATTCAAACAGCATTCTCGCATCTTAAAATAAGCCCACGACTTTAGACAGTTCTACTAGTAAATGTCCCATTAAAGTTTTAGTCAGGGGCCAATTGTCGGTATATGGGGGTTCCGTGTCCTTTTAATGCTAAAAGTTATTATGAAAATATACCCTAAAGAAAGAAAACTGGGTAGCGTTGCCATCTTGTTTCTACCCCGAGTGTATTTTACAGACCCGGTTGTGATTTTCGCTTTTTGGTCCTTAAAATAGCAAAAAAAATCACTTTTTAGCAATTTTTTCATTTGGTCTTGTAGAATGGATTAGATCGTTCAAGAAATCTTATTCCTTAAGCAAATTATTTGAAATTTGGAAGAGTGCTAGCTTTTGATAAAACAAACAATGGAGAGACATTGCGTAAAAATTCCATCAATAGATGTAAACTCTCCCCAGGCCTTGATTTGGAGTGTATTTTCTATAGAGATATACGCACTGTTTCAATAAAAATGCTCTTAATCGCAGTGACTTTTTGACGATTTGGTCTACTGGGACTGAAACTGTAATGGAAAATAACTTTGGTACCTGTTACACGAAATTGTTTTGATTACTTATGAGACTTTCTCAATACAGTTACCTCAGACTCTTATAATCTTTTCTTTTATCAAAAGAAACATCATTACTTTGTACGCTTATTTCAAATATATTAAGGTTAGGGACATCGCAAGGCTTTCTTGATTTTCAGTGTTCTTATAAAATATAAAGCGTGTAATCAGCTGGTGTAATGACTTTACAGGGAAAAATTTATGAAAGACTCTAACAAGCTGCATACAAATCACCACAAATGTATAGAAAAATATTTTCGTGTAAATAAAACATGATTTTCCCGGATTTCCCTAATAGCAACACTAAAATACTTTGTCCTAAAACCTTTTGTGTGTTTAATCAGAAGATTTTTGGTGTGGTTGGCCACGGAATTAGATTTAACCAAAAGGTTGATGAAAACTGTCGGTGAAAGAGTTTCTTGAACCACATAATTCTTTGAGATAAGTTTATCAAGTTATGTGTTTAATATAAAATATCCACACGAGCTGAATATCTTGCAAATAAAACAGAACACGATTCGTTGCAAAGGACACCTGTCTGAAGTAATTCTGCCTTATGACTTGCCTGAAGTGATCCTGTCTTATGATCTTGATGAAATCTTAAGTTTCAGATAAAGCTGTCGAAAAATTTTCTTGGTGTGAGGAAAGAACGAATTTTATATCTTAAAGCTGGAACGATCCCTTAGATTTTAACTGAGTAGATTTTCTGTGTCAATAGAAAAATTTCTGCTGAGCCAGGTAACAGAACCTAAGAAGGATATCAATTGATTCACGATTCTTCTGTATTATGTATCCTATACATCGTAATACTTTGGGAACCTCGTATTGTAACTTTGATCGTAATGCAAGACTATTCTTCTGGAACGCTTTTGAGCAAGTGCTGAGTAGCTTCGGACTGCTTAAAGGGACTGCTTTTGTGTTTGTGGAGATATTTAAAATACGCCCCAAATCGACCAAACTTTTTCGGGCGGAAAAACATTAAGACAAGCATTTCTTCCACATATAGAAGGTTGTATCCCATGTTGTTTGGAAATGTCATAAGCATTGAAAAGAGAAACGAGAAGGGCGTTATATTTAACAGAAGGGCGTTAATGAAAAAGTTCCATCTGTATAATGGCGTAAGTAATTGACTTCATCTTTTATTACATTTTAGCCGTTCAAAAGGGTCGTCTCCCGAAATCCCCCTTGGAAGGTTCCATGGTTGACCAATTGGTTACACTAAATCAACAACAACAACAACAACAACATATTCAACCACAGCACTCGCCACAAGTCCTATCTCCATACGCCACTATGTTATTACGAGCTGATAATATAGGCAGGTGAGACAGGGGGACACGATTGATATCATTTAGAGTGGTTATTGCAAAAGTAATAAATAGTCATGCTAGAGTCATGAAAGCTTTCCTGGATGTACATTGTTTTTAGTTAGTGTTTTTCTTTATGCGTTAGATTACAACAGCAACAACAACAAAATTCTTATAACTTCGTCATTGGTAATGAAAACGAAGTAGCAACCAGATTACTGAAAAATGCAGTAGAATGGGCACGAAATGTTCCATTGTTTTCAGGTTAATAAATAGAATTTCTGTAATGTAATAAACTTTTATGCAAAATTGTTACCAGACCTTTATGTCGTTTTTAGCGCTTCCTGCTAGTGATCAAATCGCCCTTTTGAAATCCTCATGGAGTGACCTTTACATATTAAATACATCACAGCATTGCAGCACGTATCAGATAAAAGCTAGAAGCCTCGTGACGTCATCGTTAAACGACAACGTGATGCAAGACCACACCAAGCGTGTAGAGGAAACCATGGCAACCAACTATTCTTTTAAGATATTCGAAGATTTAGTAGAAAAATTCAAGAGTTTGCATACAGATCATGCAGAATTTTCGTGTTTAAAAGCTTTAGTACTTTTCAACCCAGGTTAGATGTTAATCAGTTCTTCAGAAATAGATGATGCTTTATGTTTCAATAACACAGACTAGTTTGTTAGCCTGTTATTTCTTTAGATTCGCCAGGAATTACGAATCCTGCTCTTATCGAAAGTTTGCAGGAAAAAGCGCAATTGGCGCTTGAAGACTACTTACGTCACCATGCTGCGCCAAATTATGAAAATAGGTTTGGCAAACTGTTACTAAGATTACCGGCTTTAAGTCTTCTTCGGCCCAACACTGTCGAGGCCCTGTTCTTTTCAAGGTTGCTTGGCAACCAAAATATAGACAATTTGGTTGGTTCATGGCTTGTTTATGGCACGTGCAATAACAACAACAATAACAATAGTAATAACAACAACATGCCTATTTTTAGTAGTAACGGCGTGCAAACGAATAACAATTTCAATGCAGTTGGAATCAACATGAACACAACTGGTTCAAACGGCCAACTCGGTGGAAATATGACTAACAGCGTTAATGGCAACCACACCATTGGCAATTTAAGTATGTTGGCTTTGTTAAACGGACAACTAGGGAATTTCACTGGTAACAGCGCTATAGGTCAAGCTATAAACAGTGTTAATTTACAGAATGCTCTGCAAAATACACTACAGATGCAGTTTCAGCCCAATGCTGGTATTGGATTGAATAGTAACATGCCCAACAATCTGAGTATAGGTTTGCTAAATCACCAGCCTATATTATGTCCCGGTAAGCTATCAAATCAAAATTTTGTGACTGATCGAAATGATGGAGCTATGAAAAGTTTTATAAAAACTGAGAGTCCGTCCAGGTAGCCAATGATTGAGGGATAGTCCGTCCACGTAACCAACATATTGGTTGAGGAAAGTTTTATATCGAAAACATAGGATTTAGAAAAAGATTATATTTCATTGTAAGAAACATTTTATTTATTTTATGAAAGAGTTTATTTTTCTATGATTAGTCGCTTTTTCCTTTCCAACCACTTTTTGAACCCTCCTCCTTAATATAGGGGAAATGATCACAAAGGAGGAGGAGATTTCCCAGTGGGTAAATTTGTTGAAAAATCACCACGAAGGAGTACATTTCTATAGAAAAATACACACTGTTGCAATGAAAATGTTCTTCATCGCAGTGATTTTTAACAATGTTGCAGTTTGTCCGAGTATTAAGGAGAAATTTGTAACTCAAAAACATATATTCTTCTGATGATAAGTGAGTGAACGAGTCAACAAGTGAGCAAGTGTCGCATAACTTTATTAAGGCTGAAGTTTTGACAGGGTCAGCAGTTGGGGAACTGATTTTTTTATACCTAGAGTACAATTGTCACCATCCGACACACGGTGAGTGAGTGAGTGGGTGAGTGGCAAGTGAATGAGTGAATGAGTGAGTTCAAACAGAAATAATTAAAACATAAATAACTGTACATATTAAATATGAAATAAATTTAAATAACCTTACATAGCACCAACGAATAAAACAAAGCAAAAACAAACAAACACGAGCATGCGCACAACGAAAAGTAGAGAAAAAATATTAATACAATAAAACATGAGATCTTACCAGCGTCTCCTTATAAATCCAAGACAAACTCAAGTTTCATGATACATTTGAAGTCATGATTTTGTTATGAATGTAAAATATTTTGAACATTTCTTGACACAAATTTTCACCAACAGCAAACTGAATCATGAAACTCGAGTTTTTATAAAAAAACATCTCCATCATCTTTATATTAAAGAAATAAATAGACTAGAAAAGTTTAATGAAATAGGGCTACGCACACATAAATAGAACTAGAAGCCATTAGGCTTGAACAATTTCCGCATTAGCCCTTGAGAAAATTGCTTTAGGCTAATTTTCAAGATATCTGAATGACTTGTACACTGACTAATAATTTGATACAGTCTGGAATTCATCAAATTACTCCCTTCTTTAATTTATTTAACTTAATCTTGACAGCTTTGCAATTCATTATGATGTTTCGGGGCCAGAAAAACAGTTCACCAATATCTTGCGCATGATGTTTATTCATGAAAATTGAAGATTTTTCGAAATTTGGTCCAAATTTGTCCCAAATTGTCCAATTTTAGTCAAATCTGACAAAAAGATTGCCCGAATTGAAATCAGCACCTTTCAAATGTAATCCATGCAAAATTTCATGAAATTTGAAGAACTTTCGAAATTTGGTCCAAATTTGGCCCAAATTGTCCAATTTTGGTCAATTCTGACAAAATGATTGCCAGAATTGAAATCAGCACCTTTCGAATGTAATCCATGCAAAATTTCATGATATTTGAAGAACTTTCGAAATTTGGTCCAAATTTGGCCCAAATTGTCCAATTTTAGTCAATTCTGACAAAATGACTGTCAAATTTGAAATCAGCACCTTTCAAATGTAATCCATGCAAAATTTCATGAAATTTGAAGAACTTTCGAAATTTGGTCCAAATTTGGCCCAAATTGTCCAATTTTAGTCAAATCTGACAAAATGATTGCCGGAATTGAAATCAGCACATTTCAAATGTAATCCATGCAAAATTTCGTGAATTTTGAAGAACTTTCGAAATTTGGTCCAAATTTGGCCCAAATTGTCCAATTTTAGTCAAATCTGACAAAATGATTGCCGGAATTGAAATCAGCACATTTCAAATGTAATCCATGCAAAATTTCATGAATTTTGAAGAACTTTCGAAATTTGGTCCAAATTTGGCCCAAATTGTCCAATTTTAGTCAATTCTGACAAAATGACAGTCAACTTCTAAATCAGCACCTTGTCTAAATTGCCCAATTTTAGTCAAACCTGTCCTAAGTTCCTAGCATAGGTCAGTCATTAACAATTCTGAATAAACAAACAATCCGAAATCCGAACGGACTTTCCGAAAACGACGAAAAACTGTGACAGAGATAGATAGATAGAATGTGTAAACCAAACAATTTCCTACGCTGTAAGGGCGGAAATTGAATAAAATTGAGAATGAGATTTCAGCAAAATGGCGTGAATTTGTGGAAACATAAAGCGATAAGTAACTAAACCGAAAATGTCTGTTCGAGCAAATAATTTGATGATAAACAAAATAACCAGAAGCCTAAACATTTTATAAGAAACAGAGTCGAAAAAATTTCTATAAAAATTGATATTTTCTGATGATGACCTTTGGAAAGTCAGGTCGAAATATCAATTTTTATACAAACTTTTTCGACAACGCGACACCCTTTCCCTCTTATGTATTTTTTCATGTAAACAAACGAACTAACAAAAATGAAGTGATTTCGCAACAACACATACAAAGTTATAATCAGCAGTTGAAATGACAGATCTGTATAAAACACATAATATTATCGTACTCCGTTAGTTTTTCTATGACATGGCAACAAAAACATACAAAACTGTGTAGGCATTTAATAATCGAGTTTCACGGTTAGCATCATGGTCTAATTGTAAGATTCCATTCGTTTCATAAAATCCGATATTTTCTAGAAAGTTTTCAGTGTTCGGATCCAACTCAAATGTTTCTTCCACTTCATTTATTGTTATTGGATGTCCATAAATCTCTTTTTCAATCTAGATAGAATAAATTACTTTGATGAAACAGCTTACAAAACATTTAATTTAATTATTTAAAATTTCCATTCAAAATTTGCATCATAATAACAACAACAGGAAATTAAGAAGACGAAACCACAAACCTACATCTGATTCTCTTTTTCATGAATAATAGTTCAGCCACACAAGGCCTTGGTTCCAGGGTGTCAAGAAATAAGGATAACTTTGTTCGTGAGAGCGTTCAAGCAATATCTTTAAGTCTGGCAATGTTTGCTGTAGAACGCTCTCACATACAGATCATGGCACAGGATTCAAACATTAGACTTTACGGTGAAAACCTTGTGAAATGTGTCTGGGTTAGTGAGGGTAAGGTTGGGGCTAAGCCTCATTTGTCCAAATACTTTTATAAGTGTTTTCACCGTCTAAATGTAATGTTTGAGTCCTGTCACATAAACATACTCCCTAGGAGGATTTATCATAGTGAGTATGGATTTCAAAAAAAGTTCTTTGACTCAGTTGGATGTTAGCTTGCTCTCATGATAATGTAAAAGCACCCGTTTATATTATAATTATTTCAAACCCAGGCTCTCTTGCCTCTATATGGAAATGATTAAAGTAAAAGAGTTTGGTTTCGAGGTTGTGATACGTACCACATCATATAGAAACTCCAATTTGTTAGCTGACATCTCCATCACGAACTCCTGATTTTCTGAATTCAATTCTACAACACAATCAAAAATATTCAGAATATGATATCTCAAATCTCAAATGCCTATCTACAGTGTGTTTCATAATGTTGGAAATGGGCATTTTAAAGTTGTTTTTTTAAACGAATATACCGAATTTCAAAATAATTTTTACATCGATGGAAAGCCATTTTGGAGTTCTTTCGGATAGTATATTTTTGTGAAAAATGAAAAAGGGGTTTTTGAAAAAATAACGAAAATGTCTTGGAAAAATGTAATTATATTTTTAATGGTCGATTAACACGTAGTTTAATCATTACATCGTGCTTATTGCATTTATTGTTATTGCACTGAATCCATTCAAATTTTTTTGTTAATTGTATCTTTAAGCTGAGACCCCCAAATTGATATTTAAAAACATAAAAGTTAAACGTTTTTCGTGAATGCACAGCTTAAATTTGTTTATTGTTTTCCAAATTGCTGTCATTGTATCCAAAAACCTTTTCTTTTGATTCACATCTTAATCGACCATTAAAAATTTAATTATATTTTTCCAAGACATTTTCGTTAAAACCCCTTTTTCATTTTTCACAAAAATATACTAGCCGGAAAGAGCTTCAAAATGGTTTTCCATTGATGTAAAAATCATTTTGAAATTCGGTATATTTATTTAAAAAAACAACTTTAAAATTTCCATTTCCAACATTATGAAACACAATGTATATCTCAAAATCGTCAAAAAGTCATTGTCTGTAAATTTCTAAATCAATGCACTCCTTGACAGTGAGTTTTTAATAAATGTGCCGGCTGCGATAATGATTATATACTGACCAGAGAAAGCTTTTATGAAAACCAGGAAACGAACCAGTAACGCTTCATTTTCTCCTCGTTGGTATTCAACTCTTAACGGTTCTTCGGGCGAATTAATGAAAAGAAACCCTATCTTCTTCAGAACATCTCTCCACGATCGGTCGTCCCCGTCACGGAAAAGCGCTCTGGTAATAGAAATAAAAATAAATAGTTCATATATAACTACCGTATTTCCTCTTTTTTATTTGAAGTTAAAACAGTAATATTGACGCGGTCAACATTTTTCACCTCATATGTGATCGTGGGATTGAGCAGTCTGCAGTTCTGTCATTAATGCAATTTTCAGCTATGGATAACTAAAAGAGAAAAAGGAAAAATTATTTGCTCTGCATGCTTTTATTTGTTGCATGTATCACACAAGACTAAAATCTTCACGAAGCGTCTTAACAGCAGTTATTCAGCCTCTTTCCGTTATTGTTTATTAAAAAATTCCTTTCTCTCAGCTTTAGCATAGAAATACGAAAAGAGATAGAATAACAAACTTCAGCTCTATTCAAATTTCTATTCAATTTTCAAACAATGCGGATCTATCCGTGTTGCCTCGCCTTATACTCCTTTATGCAATAATCATAATTTTTTGAATAATTTTTTGAATACTCGGTAAAATTTCAAATCCGTCGTCCGTATATCAAAAAGGCAAGAAGCCCTGGGAACGAGGTTGACCGTATCGCACATTTAAAAAGTCTGTGTGAACAAAGATAATGAACAAACAAGGAGCTCTTAAGCTCTTGATCAATAAACAAGATGATATCAACACCAATATCAACAATGAAACGAAAGTAGAAGAGGTTACCACATATACAAATGTATGCAATCCTTCAGGAGAAAGCTCCTTCAACATCTCCAGAACTTCAGGGTATATCTCTACGAATGTTGTGGAGTGGGTCAAGAAATACATTTCGTTCTTCCTGTTTAAAACTAAACAAAACATACTCAAAACAAACATGGGTTATTTTGACGCATCCCAAAATGCAGTTGTTGACATCTACTAACATACCATCATCCTGTAAGTCGGAAGTCACTTCTTTCGTTTGAAGGAACAAGGCAAAGCTCAAGAATATCATAAAAGTCCTGTATGTTTGTCTTTCCATTATTAAAATTGTCAACGATAAAAACTGTAATCAGAAGAGCCAAAATTATATGCAGCGATTAAGGTGGCTGGTTTGAGTTTTATAAGTAGTGTAATTAAAAATGGAATTGTTCTTTATGTGTATAGAAAAAATTTTTAACAAATAACTTTATTATCAAGTTAATAAATGAAATTAGTTTTATCATTTAAATTAGCCTTTCAAGTTCTATCACATGACTACTTCCGAAATAAAAATTTATAGTCATAGCAAAAGCAAAAGAGGGACCCAAACTAAATAGATATGGCACCATCTTCCTGATTGCGCCACCTTCCTGATTGCGCCATCTTCCTGATTGCGCCATCTTCCTGATTGCCCACTTTTGACAGAAACGGATATTGCATCAAAAAACCTGAACAAAGGAGTAATTTGTTTGGTTATTTTCAGCTTCATTGAAATTCTTTTTATTCGTTTTATTTCACTTTCTCCCCTGGTAATTTAATTGATGTTAAATCCTTATGACTCAAATTCACAAAGAATCTTCTTCTGTCTATGACTTACTGTCAACAACAACCAGCTTGGCATCTCCTAAGAGGATAAAAAACCATGATATGAATACGGAACAGAGGAACAAAATAAAGTCAATAAATTTCCGTTTAACGACATTAAGTGGTCTGAAGAAATCGAGTTTGAGCTATTAAAATTTAAAAAAACAAACAAACAAACATAAATTCGAATATTGAGAATAATACTTAATCACCACTTTTCAACTTCGAACCCAGGGTCCCATGCCTTTTCGATACACTGACAGCAACATCTTTGCCCTGGGTTCGAGGTTGGCCTCTTGTTAAACGTTCCTTGCAATACCGAGAGGCTAGCAAGGTTGAATGTCAATGTAATTATATGAAGACCAAGTTTTCATCATACAGGCAGTTTTCATACAGGCAGTTTATTTTGCCGAACGTTTGACGTCTTAGATGTAACAAGAAACGTTCTGCATTTTAAAAAACCCGTTGGAACAAAATCGACGGAAACATTATGACACAGATCGAAAATGTATCCAAAGTCGAGGATCCTCATTGGAAGCAGCACTCATGGTCAGTATAGGTACACACTTTTAAACAAACAGATATGGTTCGTGTGTTCATTGAAAGAATGTTTATTTATTAATTTATCATGTTCTTGACTATAAAACCCCCTTGCTTATCATTCCCGGTGAATTGATAAAACAAACAATGGAGAGACATTGTGTAGAAATTCCATCAATAGATGTATTGATTTGGATTTATTTTTACATTCCGCGTAAACATTTTGTTTTGAAACCGAGCCATAACCCCAGTGGGTAAGTTTGTTGAAAAATCACAGCAGAGGAGGAGCACATTTCTATAGAGATACTTTAGGGGCAGAAAGTTTCGCGAATTTAATTTTCGCGAATAAATTTTACTGATAAAACTTTCGCGAATCCTCCAAAAACTTCACTTTCGTTGGAAAAAACTTTCGCGAATGACAATGAATAAAGAAATTTTTTTTTAATTATTTTAAAAATTCTTAACTTTTTTGCAAAAAAACTATCGAAATGTAAATAGAAATAAAGTAAAGATTGTCTTAGTTCATTTTAGAGTGAGTCATTCATTTCTTCCCACTCCGAATCTTCATCACTACTATCCTCGATTAAATCAGACCTTCTCCCACACAAAATCTCGAATTATTTAGATGATATGTCGGTGATTGGCAATAGATGTTGATTACCAGTGTCATTTTTTGCTCAAGAATTGGGTCGAGATCATGAAAAGGGTCGATCGGCGGCAACTTTGATGAACCTAGATTCACGGCATCCGAATTCCAGCCGCTTCCGAGCGCTTGATGAGTAACTCACTGTTAAAGAATCAAATAGATAAAAAACAAAAATGAAATTGTTCTCTCTCTCTCTTCTTCTCTCTGTTTGTATCTCAGGACATCCCTAAAAAATTAACTAAAACAACTCCATTCTTGGATTCCTTGTTATTTGAGAATATTTTGTTGTAGAAAAAACTTTCGCGATTTTTAGAAAAACTTGACTTTTAGCAAAAAAAACTTTCGCGAATTTCGATTTTACTTTCTTACCTGGCAGAAACTTTCGCAAAAAAAGGCATAAATCGCGAAACTTTCTGCCCTTAAAGTGTACGCACTGTTTCAATAAAAATGCTCTTCATTGCAGTGACTTTGACGATTTGGTCTACTGGGACTGAAACTGTAATGGAAAATAACTTTGGTACCTGTTACACGAAAACTTTTTATTACTTATGAGACTTTTTCAAAACTGTTCAACTCAACAGTTACCTCAGACACTTATAATCTTTTCTCGTATCAAAAGAAACACCATTAGTTTGTACGCTTATTACGTACGCTAATGACTTTGTGGGGAAAAATTTATGAAAGACTCTACCAAGTTGTATAGAAAATGTATAGAAAAATAGTTTCGTGTAAATAAAATTTGATTTTTTCCCGAATCTCGCTAATAGCAACACTAAAATACTTTGTCTCGATAACGTCAAGCTAAAGCACCTTTAGTGAGTTAAATCAGAAGATTTCTAGTGTGGTTGGCCACGAAATTAGGTTTAAACAAAAGGAATTTTATATCTGGACCGATTCCTTAGATTTTAACTGAGTAGATTTTCTGTGTCAATAGAAAAATTTCTGCTGAGCCAGGGTAACAGAACCTAAGAAGGATATCAATAGATTCACGATTCTTCTGTATTATGTATCATACACATCGTGATACTTTGAGAACCTCGTATCGTAACTTTGATCATAATGCAAGACAATTCTTCCGGAAGGCTTTTGAGCAAGTGCTGAGTAGCTTTGGACTTCTTCAGTTATGTGTTTTCCAAAAAATGGAGGTTGAACATTTTTCCAAATTATTTAGAGATCTACACAAATGCTTGCCAGGAAGAATATGTTTCTCATGCAGAAAGTAACAAATAAAAGTACGATGGCCCTGAAGGTTCATTCGTGAGCACAAAAAAATGTGCTACGCATATACTTTTTTGTGCTACGCATAGAAGTTTTTGTGTTACGCATAAATTTTTGTGCTACGCATAAATTTTTGTGTTACGCGCATTTATTTTCTGTGTAAACTGCTCCGTATTTATTTCGACCTCATTTCCATTCTGGTCTGTATATTGTTGACAATTATTGTTGCATTCTCATCCATGTGCATAATGATGGTGGATCACATACTTACCAAGTGAACTACCACTACCTTCAAAAACTTCTTTTCTGATTATGTTAGTTATCTCTTCTCTATTTTCTTCATCTTTTTGAAATCTCCTCCTAAGACCAAGCCTAGTTAAAAGCCTTTTCAACGTTGACAAGCTGATAACATGGTTGTGTTGGACAGCTAAAAAGGAGATGATTTCTACGTTTGTATAACTTTGGCCAAAATACAAAGTTACTAACGACTCTAGTGTTATTGGAGATGATGTAGATTGAATAACGGGCAAGTAATTTAACGCTGTACGTTGTTCCTCATCAATTCTTTGCTATGTTTTTAGCGTGCTTTTTTGCTTTTTGCACCATGTAACATTACACACTAAATAGCATAAATTAAGGACCAGATATAGGTTGTTGATTTTTTTGCGCTAACAAACAAAAACCACAAACATGAAAAAAGTATTTGTGCAACAATGTAAAGAATAATTGTGTAGCACAAAAATATCTGCGTAGAGAAAAGATTTATGCGTAACACAAAAAAGCTATGTGTAGCACAAAAAAATCTATGCGTAGGCCAAAATATTCTATGCGTAGGCCAAAAAATTCTACGCGTAGCACATTTTTTTGTGCGTGCAGGGCCATCGTATAAAAGACACACAAATTTTTTTAGGAAAATATGTTTAGTTAATCTTTACCGCAATCTTGTGTTGACAAGGATTCCATAACAACGCATAAGGTTGTCCGTTTATTTTGAATTTCAGTCAATAATGGGTGTAATGATCGAAATGATGGAGCTATGAAAAGTTTTATAAAAACTGAGAGTCCGTCCAGGTAGCCAATGATTGAGGAATAGTCCGTCCACGTAACCAACATATTGGTTGAGGAAAGTTTTATATCGAAAACATAAGATTTAGAAAAAGATTATATTTCATTGTAAGAAATATTTTATTCATTTTATGAAAGAGTTTATTTTTCTATGATTAGTCGCTTTTTCCTATCTACCATTTTTTTGGACCCTCCTCCTCAAAATAGGTGAAATGGTCACGAAGAAGGAAGAGATTTCCCAGTGGGCAAATTTGTTGAAAAATCAACCACGGAGGAGTAATTTGCTATAGAAATATGCACACTGTTGCATCGAAAATGTTCTTCATCGTAGTGATTTTTAACAATGTTGCCCACTGGTTTATTCAAACATTCACCCTTTCCCTCTCATATATTTTCATGTAAACAAACAAACAAACAAAAATGAAGTGATTTCTCAACAACACAAACGTAATAATCAGCAGTTGAAATGGCAGATCTGTATATTGCACATGATATTATCACACTCCGTTAGTTTTTCTCTGACATGGCAACAAAAACATACAAAACTGTGTATGCATTCAATAATCGAGCTTCACGGTCATGATGGGTTATGAATTGTAAGATTCCATCCCTTTCAAAAAATCCAATATTTTCTAGAAAGATTTCGGTGATCGGATCCAACTTAAATGTTTCCTCCACTTCTTTTTTTGGTACTGGATGTCCATGAATCTGTTTTTCAATCTAGACAGAATAAACCATTTTGATGAAACAGCTTACAAAACATTTAATTTAATTTAACTATCTCTGCAACGACTGGTCGTAGCGAAACGATCCCATACACTTTTTTGATCAATTTTTCGAGCTCTACAACATGGGTTCAATTTTCACTTATGATTGCGTGGTTTAATTTTCTGTTACGTGGTTCGCAAACTGGAAAGGATTATTTGACACATCTTTTTCGAAGTTAAACTCGGTAAAAAGTTTTACCTTGGTCACTAGTTTAATTTAATTATTTAAAATAAAAAACAAACCTAGATCTAAGTCTCTTTTTTCATGAATGATAGGTCAGTCACAAAAAGCCTTGCTTCGAAGGTGTCAAGAAATAAGGATAATTTTGTTTGTGAGAGTGTTTTAGCAATATCTTTAAGTCTGGCAATATTAGCTGTAGAACGCCCTCATAACAGCTAATGGGACAGGATTCAATCATTAGAATTTACGGTGTAAACCTTGTGTAATGTGTCTGGGTTGTCGAGGGTATGGTTCGGGCTGAGCCTCATTTGCTCAAATACTTTTATAAGTGTTTTCACATAAACATACTCCCTAGGAGGATTAGTCATAATGAGTATGAATTTCAGTATAAAAGTTCTTTGACACAGTTAGATGTTAGCATACTCTCATGATGATGTAAAAACACTCGTTTATATTATAACTAGTAACCCGGGTAAAAGTTTTTACCGAGTTTCACTTCGAAGAGGATATTTTATATTCGCCTTTCCCGTGTGCGAACCTCGTGACGAAAAATTGAATCACCGAATTGGAAACGGAAAGTGTACCCATGTTGTCGAGCAATGGTTCCCTCGTGAAGATAGAAAAAACGTGCACGTGCTACTATATAATAATCCTAAAAATCCGCATGGCCTCACGAAGGATATGACCACGATTAATAAGATTTTGACCGTGAAATTCAACAAAATTTATCACTCTCCAAAATAAAAGTGGTATGCACACTCGCTATTATATATAAGATTACTTCAAACTCAGGCTCTGTTGTCCTTATAAGTAAATGATTAATGTAAAAGAGCACAGTTGCGAGGTTGTGATACGTACCACATCAAGCAGAACCTTCATGTCGTTTACTGACATGTACATCAGCAACTTCTTAGCATCTGAATCCAATTCTACAACACAATCAAGAAAATGATATCTCAAAAGCTCCATACCCAATAGGCAAAATCATCAAAAAGTCACTATGAAGAAGAGTATTTTCATTGAAATTGTCTGTAAATTTCTAAATAAATGCACTCCTTCACAGTGACTTTTTAACAAACGTGCCGGTTGGGATAATGATTATACTGACCAGAGAAAGCTTTTATGAAAACCAGGAAAGGAACCAGTAACGCTTCATGTTCTCCTCGTTGGTATTCAACTCTTAACTTGCCTTCGGATGAATCTTCAATGAAAAGAAACCCCATCATCACCAGAAGATCTCTCCACGATCTGTTGTGCTCGTGATGGGATAGCTTTCTGGTAATGGAAATAAAAATAAATAGTTCATATATAAATACTGTATTTCCTCTTTTAAGCCTGTTTTAAAATGCTACCTTTCTTTTATGAAGAGATCAGTTTAGTTATGTTATAACTCTGAAAATAGTCTCTTATCGAAAGAATAACAAAACAACCACACAAACGAGTTAGTCAGAAATTCTATAAAATGGTATAATTTACCGAATAAGCGAGGCTTAAACTCGATTAAATGGCCAAGTCCTAATAAGCAACACTAAAAAATGTCGTTCAGTTTGGAGATTTGGAGCTAAAACAGTAATATTGACGCGGTCAACATTTTTTTACCTGATAGAATTTGGTGGGATTGAGCGGTCTGCAGTTTTGTCATAAATGCAAATTTCAGCTGAGGATAACTGAAAGAGAGAAAGGAAAAATGATTTGCTCCGCATGCTTTTATTTGTTGTATTTGTCACACAAGACTAAAATCTTCACGAAGCAGTTATTCAGCCTCTTTCCGTTATTCTTTATTAAGAAACTCCTTTCTCTCAGCTTTAGGAACCCAACAAATAACGAGCATGTCGATTATACGAACCAAGCTCCTCGTCTTCCTCCTATGAAACTTTTGTGAAAAAAATACTCCATGTAACCAACTCAGAAAGTAATCAACTTGGGTTTGTATCTCAGTTAGGTTTCGTAAAAGGACATGGAAAAAACGTTGCCTCGAAAATTTGCTAACTAAAGGAACTAGCAAGGTTGAATGTCACCGTATCGCACATTTAAAAAGTCTGTGTGAACAAAAATAATGAACAAACAAGGAGCTCTTAAGCTCTTGATCAATAAATAAGTAGATATCAACACCAATTTCAACAATGAAACGAAATTAGAAGAGGTTACCACAAACACAAATGTATGTAATCCTTCAGGAGAAAGCTCCTCCAACATCTCCCGTGCCTTAGGGTACATCTCTTGGAATTTTGAGGAGTGGATCATGGTATGCATTTTGCTCTTCATGCTTAGAACTAAACGAGACAAACATGGGTTATTTTGGACGGATCCCAGAATGCAGTTGTTGATATCTACTAACATACCATGCTTGTAGTCGGAAGTCTCTCATTTCGTTTGAAAGAACAAGGCAAAACGCAAATATATTCTCGTTCATCCAAATAGAAATGTCAAAGTTATGACTGCATTAATGATCAATCATAGAGACTATGTTCGTCAACAAACTGAAAGCATTATTATAATATAATTCGTCTGACAAACTGTAACCGTTCAGTACATTCATACGCAACCTCGTCCCCAAGGCTTTATGCCTTTCCAATGTACTTGATTCGCCACCATCCAGTACATCGAAAAGGCATAGAAGCGCTGGGGACGAGGTTGCATTTATACGTTGAAAACACATATAAAATTGTTTGAATGAATAAAGCAAAGCCTTTCCTCGCTAACTCAGACAAATTTCACAAGGCTTACACCGTGGAAATCTGATGAACTATATGTTTGCGTTTAACCCGAAGAAAAAAATCCTGTAAAAGCTATTCGCTTAAATGAATGAACAATCAATTCAATATGGTAACATACTGGGATCGCTGGAGTCCGATTTTCCTTTGAAAAGGCGCTCTTTAGACTGATCATATACATCACTCATTGAATGCAAGATTAGAGCCCCATTTTCACCAATTGTTATTTCATTACAACTATACGCCACGTTGGTGTTGTTGGGTATCGCATAAGTGTGGGTGATTCTCTCACGCCCTGATCGTCTTGGTTGGACAGACACTTTAAATTTGCACCCTGGTTCGTCACCTGAAAATATTCAGTTATGTGTTTTCCAAAAGGTTCAGGTTGAAAATTTTTCCAAATTATTAAGAGATCTATATACAAATGCTTGCCAGGAAGAAGGTGTATATCTTGTAATATTTCGTTGGAATGTTTTCTCATGCAGGAAGTAACAAATAAAAAGAAACAACACACCAATTTGTTTAGTAAAATAAGTTTAGTAATTTTTTACCGCAATCTTGTGTTGACAAGGATTCCATGACAACGCATAAGGTTGTCCGTTTATTTTGAATTTCAGTCAACAACGGGTGTGATACATTCACCGTTTTATTTTTAAAGCAGCTTGACAATTTTTCAAAATCAGCCTAAAAACAACCAACCAATTTATTCAATCAAGAATTAAAGTAAATATTATAAGAACCATTGAATCTTTTTACTTAGCTTTTAACTACGTTATTGAAGAACGATTTCATTTTTTATCACAAACTTGTAACCAGGTTTTCATGCCTTTTTGATATACGTCCCGTTATATCCAAAGGCAAGAAACCTTGGGTACGAGATTGTTTTTTATCATTATTCGGTTTTGCGTAATTTCATTGTGAAGGTGTATTTCACATTAAAAACACGTAAGCATTAAAAATAATAATTTGAAACTACCTTTCGTTTGACGACATTTCCAATGGTCATGGTCAAATTAACCGTGTCACAGCAACCAACTTTAAAATTCAACGACGAAATGATGCTAGAACTGTCGCGGCCTGTCGGCGTCGCTTCAAAGTTTTCTAAGATGCTAACGCTCTTAGAAAGTTCAGGTAACTGTATTCCCTATACGGAAATAGGAAATTATTGACAAGCTTCACAATCGTCTGGGGAAGGATTTTCGAATTGCTGATGTCCGAACTAGAGACAAGTTTTTCATAAGAGAGATGAGCATTTAGGTTTATTTAAGTCCAATTTTAGATAAATTCCCAATGTAATTTGAAACACTGTGCTCCAGTGGTTTTGAATTGGGTCCAAATCCGCTAAAATATACTTATTTTTAACGGACTTCTTAAGCTCGAGTTCGATAAAAAATTGAACAATTCTCATTCAATTTAATTACTTACGGCGTTATCAATTCGAATAGCCCAAGATGGTTGTTCTGTCTATTGAAGACGCTATAACTAACTACGACTGCAAATCAGTAGGAAAATTTGTCTAAAAGTCACTGCGATGAAGAGCACTTTTATTGAAATTTTGTGAATAGTTCTATACAGATATACTCCTTCATGGTGATTTTCCATAAAATTTGCCCATGGTGGATATGCTGTTCAAAGTTGAAAATTCAAAGAATTCTATTTTTGAAATTTATCCAATAATTACAAACATGACTCAAGGGGGTGATATACGGATACGGTACTTAATATACGCCATTCAAAAGCGCCCTACACACAAGTTTTTGGGCGTTTATTTGAAACTCTATTCATCTTTTTCCCGCTGAATGAAACAAACAAACAAACAAACCGTTGCTAGCTTTCAGGAAATATTCAAGAAAATGATTTTACCTGTAAGAATAAATCTTCGAGCCGATTTTTTGTTGGAATCATTTTTGGCTTCTCCCAAAACCAAAAACTACTTTGCTTTTTCACGATGCAGTAAACATTGAAACGATCCGCTGTATTCAGCTCATCAATGCAGTGAAGTGATTTCGAACCAATGCTTTCTACCACGTGTTCTGATGCCACTTTATACATGTTTACACAGGCTGTTGTGATATTAAAATATGAAATATGATTCAAAAAATTAACTTATTTTTAATATAGTGTAAACTGTGTATAAGGCAAGTTGACCTGAAAGGAAACTTGGCTTCAAAATGGTCAACTTGGTATAGCAAATTTGCCATAAACCATATCAGCTTTTAAATAAGTTGACCAAATCCTAACTTGGTTTAGACTAAGCAAGCTCGCATTAACTCTGTTTCAAATCCGAGTTGGTTTACGAGATACATATTTCAAATACTGCAAACAAAATTCAATGAGAGACAAGAAAACGAAATGCTCACAGACAAAAAATTTAAAGTTTTGGACAAAGAAAGAAAGACAAAGAAAACTATATCGTCCTCCGAATTTTTCCCATCACACACTGTTGCGTGTTAAACAATAATCACAGACCTTCACGCCTCCTTCCTCGTGAAATTCACTCAGTAAGTGGCTAATCATTTGGACCAGTGATAATATACATACCAGAATTAGAATTCCACAGTCTCACTATCCTTTACCTCCCAAAAGTTGACTGTCCTCGATGTTGTTACAAAGCTACATAGGGAACTAAAATGTCGTTTGTGACACTGGCATACTTTTTTAGTCTCTCACACTCTTGTTCCGTATTTATTGCGGTCAGTTTGGTTATTAAACCAATTTGTGACAATGGTATTTTGTAGCATTCAACCATCAAGAGAAATGGCAGTGTACATAGTGTACATAAACGGCTGCGAGCAAAACTGTAATATGTGCAGGCTTTTGTAAATCGGCGTTTTGTTCGCAATAGGCGTGAAAATGATGTTTATTTGTGTAAACTGAAAATGTTGATTCCGTTGTGTACATTCGTGACCAGTAGCAGTAAATAATCGGGCATTTTCAATCCGCCCTTCTGTTCTTCACAATAAACTTTTCCGCCCACCGACTCGCCACTGAGTGTTTGATCACAAACCAGAAATATAAAAAGCGTTGATCAAACTTTCCGTATAAATTTATGTTTAGTCAGTCCATGGCTCCAACTGGGTTCATGCGTTCATGCTTCTAAAGCGCAGCTTGTGTGGATTGATCACAACCTTGTACCCAGGGTTTCTTGCTTACGGATAGGCGCCGTCCGTATATAGAAAAGGCAAGAAACCCAGGGAACGAGGTTGGATTGATGAAGCACAGGTCTTGCAGTGGCCGATCTTACCAAGCACTGAACTAATCGCTGGACTGATTCACAGTAAATGGATAAATATGCAACAGACCGTTTATGATTGGTGTATTATTCAAATAAAATACCGTTTTTTCTCTATTAGCCAAATTCATAGAAGCCAGTATTTTGTTTACACGAAACTATATTTGCTATATATTCGTAGGGATTTATAAACGAGTTGATGCAGAATTTATTCATGAATTTTTCCCTACAAAGTCATTAGAAATTTCACATCAACACTTGAAATAAATGCTCAAAGTAATGATGTTTCTTTTGACATAAAAATAGATCACAAATTCTCTGACGTAAATGTTGAGTTGAAATAATTTTTCGTGTAACGGATTCGTAGATTGTCATGGCCAATTATACGCCCTTCCACTACAATAAGCGCCCAAGCAAATTCCACAATCAAATTATAAAGCGTCTCTAAATTTGTTTTTGATATCGTTTTCTGCAGTTAATCACCTAAATTCTTCCCGGTATGTTGTCAGTCCTAATGGTTTCATAAACGTCGAATTTGTGCAAGTTTGTTGAAATATGGGGTTCAGTTGCTCATGGAAACAACGAGAATGAGAATGAGGGCGTTGAAATTTAAACATGTAAGACTTAAAGGAGACGGCAAAATCACTTGATGATGGTATTACCATAGAAACGGAATAAATACAAATAAAAAGTGTACGTCAATATGTCAAAATGGTTGACGCTACAACAGGAATTAAGTTAATAAATATTTTGTTACCAATGACATATGTCAGGTCCGGGTTTAATTTGATTAAACAAAAGTTTGAGAACAAATATTAAGTAAATAAATATTAATGAATTCCATTTTCAAGTTGAATTTTTCTCTCAAATGCTTTTCCTCTTCGTAAATTGTCATTTTTTACTGGGTACGAAAGCGAGGTTAGAACTGACCGAAGACATAATGGGTGACAGCAGGCGAGTAAAACACCAAAAGAATTTCTCAGTAATTGCTTTACTTATTTTTTTATTTTTTTCATTTTTCATTCACAAACTAGTAATGTTTGTCTCGTTTTACCAACACCAATGAATGGTACATGTCATATTAAAGTTTCAATGGAATGAGTATTAAGGGATAATCTTTCTCCAAGCATTTACTTTTCGTGCAAGATTTGAAGTCCACTGTTTCCTGACTGCATGTTTTGTTAGTGTGATGGCCAACTGGTTCGATACAGTATCTTAACCTGGTGCGATAACCATATGTATGATCACACTCACCAAAAGATGTCCACGGTGAATAACCTTTATTTACTAATCGAGTGTTTGTTCGGTATACGACGTTGCTTGTTGGTGTAAGAGCCCACACAGAAGAATCGATTGTATTTACGGCCACATATTTCATGAGGCCAGCCACTTGTTGCCAATGCGAGCCAATTGCATTTTTATCACTTATTCCTAGAACAAACCATAAAGGTTATTGACAAACTGATCGAAATATCTTATCGTGTACACCGGCCCTACTAAACAGATCTCTAGTTTCTATTTGACGACATGACCTGTCTTTGTTACGATTATTCTTCAAAACCAACGGTCAAACTCTTAGCTACAGACGAAAATTCAATTGTCAGTGTAAGAAGGGGCGATAAGATTCCTTATAAGCTTTCAGTCCAGCATCAGACTGTTGAACTGAGTCCCATCTAAGTTATTCCATATCAATTACTGGATATAAATCCTTATGTTAGGGCTAGCTTTCAAGAATCTTAATAACAAAACAAATAAATACTTTATACAGACAGAATGAACGCACCTAATCGCACATACACTTTGTTGTGCCGGTCAATCGCCCATAAAATATCATTACCACCTTGTAGTTGTTTCATTTTAGGTCCTGCTACACGAACCCAATGTTTTCCTACAGCAATAAAAAAGAATGTTATTGCATATCACATCTGTATCATCCCAGCGGACAAATTTGTTGCAAAATCACTGCGAAGGAGTGTATTTCTATAGAAATATATATAATATTTCAATAAAAATGCTCTTCCTTGCAGTGGCTTTTAGACGATTTTGCCCACTGGGATATATTACATATCATTCTTACACTCGCTTAAGCAACAAATATCAACAAATACCTGTTCCACTTTTACCCCTCGTTCCTGTTCGATGCATGACACTTCCGTATGGTGATAGTCCCCAAACACCAACGTCACTGACAGATATGAAACGTAAATGGCCTGGAACATAACGCCATCTCTTACCTGGACAACAGAAAAAATAAAGATTAAAAATGAAGTATTTGGTAATTGTATGATGAGGTTTCAAATTGCTCTCTGTCCAACATTTTCATTCTGTTACATTCAATGGACACTTCGAGGGGAGAAGTTACTTTCCACTCCTGCTAACATTCACCAAATTGGCAACAATTTATAAGTTGTCTCTCATGCAGCCTTATTGACCCCGAAACATCCGAAAACTTTACGGGGAAACAAGCTGGTAGTAGTACGACCAGGGATGTAGCTGGTAGAATTTCGTGTTCGTCCAAAGGGTGACTTGAACCCGGAACTTTCGGTGTATCACCAAAACACGTTTCAGCTGGACAATTGATACAAAGCAACACACAAGAATGCGCCAACAGTTGTAACGCCTTACTTCTCCAGAATATAAATCTGCGAGCAAGGGCTTTATAAAATTCTTGTCATCATCTGTGTCCTTACCGTGTCTGTATAAAATGAATCCATTCGAGTATAAACCCCAAACTGCATTTGTTCTGCTATTCACTGATATCCGTTTAATCAACCCTCGTACTTGCGCCCAGTGCGTTCCGAACGGATTTCTGCTACTTATACCTGAAATACATTGAGGATAAAATTAAAAAATAAAATTATAAATATATGGAATTTAATTTTACATCGTATGGTGGAGACTTGCAATCTCCTTAAATCAATATTTTCAAGATCCAAACGTTTGTCACAGCAAAGAGCAGAAATGTAATTTGGACAATAGCTTCTATGATGTCACATTTATAGTTCCCGTCTTGAAGGATATATTTGTTACAAAGCGCGACCACTGCAACTAACTTATATGCAGCGATGGTGTGGTGGTTAGTACCATCAAGTGCGACCGCTGCGACCCATCTTCGAGTCCAGTCATGACGCGTCTTGATATTCCACTCCGATGCACTCCCAAGGCAGCATATTAGTCCATTAGGAGCCACAGACTGACTGCATACTGAGTTAAGTTAGAGCAATGCTCTACGAATCTAAGCCAGCGGACAGAACAGCTATTTTTCACGGATAGAAGCCCAAAAAAAAAAGCCCAAAGACTAAAAGCTCCCACTTACCCCCGTACTTACAATATGATCATACAAAAAATTTAAATTCTGTTGACTTGTTTATAGTCGTTATTGTTTTTATTATTCTTTTGATGAATGTGCAAAGCAACTTGCCTCGTCTAACCAGCACAAACAACTGCCTTGTTGTCCCCCATACTATGTTATGTCCAACACTTATGTCTATTAATTTTCCATCTAAACAAATAATATGTTTGATGTAACAGTTAACGTGACGTCACAATTTGGCGACAATTTAAAGGAATAAAGTGTAGCAAGTGTACCAATTTTCCGCCAACTTGTTCCAACAACCGTTTTCAAACTCAGTGTGCCGTGGTTGTAAGTTCCAACTCGAACAAATACTTCATGTTTACTGTTTAGGCCCCAAACACCAGCTTGTCCAGTGGAAATTACTGATAGTTTTCCTGGAACGTGTGACCAGCCATCTCCAATTCGTGGTTCTAAAATGATAAAAACATCAATCCACTACGACGCTATAAACATAACAACAACAACAACAACAACAACAATAACAACAGCAATAACATTTTAAATACAAATCTCGAATGAATGTCTGCTATTCGATATATGATATGATATATATATGATATGATGCTATTTTCAATATAAATTTTCTGAACACCAACGGTGTAAGGAAGTTTGAGGACTCAAATCAATATACTTAGATGGACTAACAGCAATTCCTGTCATTAGAAAGGTTCTAGGACAATTCCCCCGCTGGGAAATTCCCCCCCGGATGATTCCCCCCCCTGGAAAATTCTCCCCGGAGGATTGCCTTCCGGATAATTACCCCCCGGAAAATTACCCCCCACGTAAGTAGCCCTAACCTCAACCCTAACCCTTACCCTCACCCTAAATTGAATGGGGGGCAATTTTCCGGGGGGTAATTATCCGGGGGCAATCCTCCGGGGGGCAATTTTCCAGGGGGGAATCATCCGGGAGGCAATTTTCCAGGGGGGAATTGTCCTGACACCCATTAGAAAATGTTGAGGCCATGAACCTTTTTGAAGATTTAGATGTTGAGGAGGGCATGTCCCTTTTTGAAGATGTAGATTTTGAGGGCATGACCCTTTTTGATGATATAAAAATTGAGGAGGGAATGACTCTTTTTGATGGTATAATAAATAAAGGACAAACGAACGAAACAACCCTGTTTTTAAAATGATGGTTAAAATAAATGATTTTGTTTTAAATGAGAATGTGTTTTTTTCTCAAAAGCAGATTGACTTAATAGCAGATGGTTTCGAAAACTTTTTCTTCCAAAATAAGTTAAGTAATTCATTTGCGTTACATAATCACCCATGTAACCTATGTCTTCCATAAACGTTTTATAGGCATGTTAATCTCACAAGTTGATTATCAAATTGAACAAACCACACAAAGGTCGAATAGAAATATTTGATTGGCTAAAATACTGCCATTACTTTACTATTCAATAAAACAACCAATCATTGAGCCGGACGGTAACACGTGACACCCTTATTATAAGAATTATTATAGGAACGAAGCAACCATTGGCATGATAGATAAATTACAATTTTGAATTTAATTTCCGACTGCAATCACGTTACATAACGTGCTTTCGTTTGGAAATTATTCTTACCCAGTGGGCAAACTTGTTGAAAAAACACCGCGAAGGAGTGCATTTCTATAGAAATACACATACTATTTCAATAAAAAAGCTCTTGGTCGCAGTAATTTTTCGATGACTTTGCCCATTTTTTGTCTTCTTTTTCAAGTTCTTGACTGAAAACTCACAAAATCACTGCGATGAAGAGCATTTTTACTGAAATAGTCCGAATGTTTCTTTAGAAATGCACTCCTTCGCAGAGATTAAAAAAATTGCCCACCGGGGATAGTAAAGAGTCCATTCGACTCCAATACGAGAAATGAAATGAAGAAATTTCCGTTGAATAAATATTTAAAAGTAAATCAAAATATTTCCAATAATATCCGCATGTAATATCCGGAATTCTTTTTGAAGAATCGCAGGAGGAATAAGTATATGTCACGCTATTTGAAGAATCCACAACACCACATTGATCGTTAATTGCAGGGATATTGAATAGCTAAATAATACTGACTTGCTTCATTGTCTTGGTATATACCTCAATATTAGGACACGTGTTTTGTCCTCGCTATCAGAATTTATCATCACAGCTTATTGAGTATCCTATGCATTTTCACAGACAGACATCACGTGTTTCCTTACAATATTGACAAGCAGCTATATTTGCTGATGTAAACAAAATAACTTTTATAATGTTTATAATTATAATATAATTATATAATTATATTATAATGTCATTAGTCAGAAATCTTGAGATTAGAAGTATGAATATTAGGGTGTGTCCATAATTTTGTTTTTCTGTTCCGATAAGTCATATTCTAAAAGTCAATTGTAATTCAACCGTTTTGTCTCTGGAAGTTACTGTCTTGATGTATTTGCGTGACTTTTCTCTGACCTATCATAAGGGACTATGGCTTGACCCCTGTGATAAAACAAAAAACCGGTGAAGCGAGTCTTAGTTGAGCACAAACGTTTTCTTTAGACTTTCGAATGTGTTTTATTACTAAACCGTTCTGATCTATTTTTCGATAAAATTTCGTTATTTTGCGAGAGAATTTCGTTATTTTGCGAGAGAATTTCGTTATTTTACGATAGAATTTCATTATTTTACGATAGAATTTCCTTATGTTCTCAGTCAAAACTCATTATGGTTTCATTAAACAGCGATAAATCTTTGGGTTATGTAACACTCTTTATAAGGTTGACTCATTAACTAGAAACGAACTTTTTTCAAAACCAATTTTCCTGAATGTTGCATTAATAGTGCAAATCATTGTAATTACATACTACACAGAAAGTCGAGGATTTAGCAAAATGCGAATAAAAAAATAGAATATTGTTACCTGAACCAAAAACGTAAGTTATGAAGAGAAAGGAAAATATTATCTTCTGCATACTTCCAAACAAAGGGTTGGAAATTGTTCAACCACCTCCTGAAAATAGAAAAACGGCGACCGTAGAGAAATACACCGACCGTAGAGAAACACACCGAAACCGTTTTATATTGAGGAAGGAAGTTTGGTTCTCTTTAAAAAAAATATGGCTTTTCACAGATCTTTTCGAATTTCTGTTTTCAAAAGTTGTTAAAAAATCACTGCAAATGAGCGCATTTCTATAGAAATATTCACACTATTTCAATAAAAATGCTCTTCATCGCAGTAACTTTTTGACGATTATGCCTACCTCGGTTTAAGTAGCGTTTTAACAAGAATTCGAGAGAAAATATTCCATGGATGAAATCATCCCCTACTGAAAGAAACTTTCTCCGTCATAATGAAGATTTTGGTCAAACAGGACAATTCTCTCACAATAACCAGATCAATTTTATGATGAGAACTAATAAACTACAACTAGAACTGCATACGAGACTCAATTTAATTAGAAATCCTCATAGTCAATAGTAGGGACCTTACGAAACTACGACGGCAACGTGGACGACGACGTGAGGCAAACAAAAGATTCACTTTACTTCATAGATTTGCTTTAGAATGGAAGTCATTTCACACTACACTATTGGGAAATGTCTTTAATTTTACTAATATCATTATTAGATTTGCACGTTCTACACACAACGTGAAAAGTAATATTTTGAAGTCGTACTGAAAACGAAGACGTGAGAATAGCAGTATTTCCGATAAATTTTCCTTGGTTCCTTCCTGATTCTGCCTCTCAAAGTTCAAAAACAAACTTCAAAGGCATTATAAACAAGCGTCTTAACCCAAGTGTATAGTTTCTGCTCTTTTTGGATTCATTGAAGATGAATGTCTTGTACGTCGTCGTCCACGTTGCCGTCGTACTTTCGTAAGTTCCCTAATGTTTTAGGGGGGCTACGGTGGAAGGTGGATTGGACTATACCGTGATAGGACCAAATTGGTTATTGATATCAATCAAAATTAAATCACTTACCCTTCTCTGGTTCTGCTACCTTCAATGTCTTCAACACTAGGTTTGTGGTTTTAAATAGCAAAACCTCAGTTTTATAACAAGGTAATTTAACAAGACTGCAATTACTCTGTGATGAGGTCCAATATTTCATTACATTTCTACTTCATTTGGAATGGTTAATTAACGACATCATAAGTTGAAAAGAAAAACTATTATATGGTTTCAACATTGGTTGGATGCTCTAACTAAAAATTCACTTTCAATGACCTTTTTTCAAACCAACCACAGACACGTTTAGATAAAAACCTTTGGTGTGGAACAATGACGATTTGAGGGCCATGAGTAAGGTCATCGATCAATCATTATATAACTGCTGAGAACTTCAGGTTATCGAGAAAACCTTCTTTAGATAGCAAATGAATGATATTCCCAAGAACCAAACAACATTTTACTGTTTCCAAAACTGTTTTTCGAACAAGCTGTGCCTATGGAGACTCCTTTCGTTCATATATATATATTTTTCATTTTTCAATCTCCATTGGGTTTACAAAAAATAAACTTAACAAAAATATTACGAAGAGGTAGTTTATACGGTCGAACTTTCTAATGTAAATCAATTGACCTGCGATTAGACATTGTCAATACTTTTACTTAAGAATGCAAGAGTTTTCATAAGTACAGGTCACTAGATTTACATTAGACAAGGCAAACGTTCGACAGTATAATCTACACTTATCGATTAACATATCAATAGTAAATGTTAACAATATGTAAGATGTATAGAAAAGATGTTTCTGAATCTCAAGAGAAGGAAAATTGTTCTGGTT